>JAODOY010084446.1:0-36976 GCA_025399855.1 Forbesichthys papilliferus
CCCCCCCCCCCCCCCCCCCCCCCCCCCCCCCCCCCCCCCCCCCCCCCCCCCCCCCC
Organism: Forbesichthys papilliferus; assembly: GCA_025399855.1. Classification (NCBI taxonomy): domain Eukaryota; kingdom Metazoa; phylum Chordata; class Actinopteri; order Percopsiformes; family Amblyopsidae; genus Forbesichthys; species Forbesichthys papilliferus. Next base: position 57 of record JAODOY010084446.1, read on the forward strand.
CCCCCCCCCCCCCCACTAAAGTTAAATTAAATATTGGTAAGGACCATTACTTACTATCTCTAGACAAATAAGAAATCCAGAATAGGTCCTCAATACGTCCATCCCCAATGGTAGAGAAATATTTGGCACTCCAAAAGAAGTCACCGCGCGATGTGGTTCCGACATCGTATTCCCTCTGTCTCTCTCTCACTCTCTTTACTCGTATAGGCTACGATATAGTAGCCTATCAACCCGTAGACAGGCAGACAGATACAGAGGACGCCGTTTATCAAATGACTGCAGCCACTGCACAGCCAGAGAAATTCCAACGGAGTCCTGTGTCCTCGAAACAGGTTGGCACAGGTGTTAACCTGAATCCCGCCGTAATCTTCCCGTTGCCTACCGTTTGACTACAACTATTTAACAGCCGTCCACAGTAGGCCTATCGCATTAGCAAGTTAATATAATGTTAATGGAGTGTAACGCTGCTGGTCATAATACTTTCGTCATTATAGCCTGCATGCTGCGCGGAAAATTATTTTGGAGGGGGTAACTTTCTGCACGACACAAGCCACTCCCTGAACCATTGAACGTATTGTTCTCTTTACTTTATACTAGATAATAATATACCCCCTAATATAAAATAATTTTTGCTTGTGAATGATTGAAATTGTGTAGCTTGGCTACTGATTAACCCTTTATTAACCTTTAGATGACATACAGGGTCAATATTTGTGTTATAAGAGAGCACAGCACTGATTTGCCTATTGCTTCAAACAGGTAAGACTCAAACAACTATCACTTCGTATCCTTTGGTGCAGACTTTTATTGGACTTCTATTGTAGCTATAGGCTGATGTAGCCTATATGACAAGACCAAAAGCAAAACAAAAAACGGCATAGATTCACTCCTCTCACATCTAATCTCCAAAGATAATTTAGGATACTTTAGAACGATGTCTGGCTCTCATTGTTAATATTTAGCAGAGATTTATGTTATTATTATTTGAGTATCAAAATTGTGCATCAATGTTGACATGATTCTAAAAAAGCAGCACCTGTATATTTTAGTTTAGTAAGTGCTTATATGGTTGGTAGAAAAATAGGGAATCTCATAATACAGAATAATAAACTGGTATTACATTTTGTACTTCTTTACACCGCCATCTTGTGGAGAATCACCATGTATCACTCGACAAATGAGTTTGGCTTACATCTCAAAACCACAAGCATTGCTTTTGAAAGTTGAAATCAGGATGACATTAAAAGCACAATAGGCCTACTTAATAATTGTCTTTATTTTTTAACAACATGACCCATATGCAAACACAGTCTCAAGAATAAGTGTGTCATGTTCCTATTATACTGGCAAGTGTGTCATTTTACATTATAAAGTGACTCATATTATAAAAAATCCCACAGATGCTTACAGATAACTCAAATAAAGAATCAGAGTAATAATGCATCAAGACAAGACCATGTCAAGGCAGGAGCTGCTCCCCCTCTGACCGCCCCACTCTCCTCCTGCTCTTGGGGAACTCACAGACGTAGAAGAGGCTAGTGTCACACTGGACAGGGGCCCAGGTGCCTGTGTTGAGCAGCTCCACACAGGTGGAGTTTGTGGACAGGCCAGCGCTCAGCTCCTCCTTACCCCAGGAGGAGAAACCATGTAGGGGGTTGGCATCTGTGAACACATAGGCCCTGCCTCCGTCCTATGGCCAATAGGTAGTTACAATGTTAAACAGTGGTTTTCATAGCTCAAATTATTTTATTTACACATATTTAAACACTAAAATCCTGACACTCATCACATAATTAATATTTTAATAAATACATTATTACAAATAATTATATGTACATATGTTACATATAAACATTCTAATAATTGAATATGTAATAATTCTACATAATAATAATAATAATAATAATAATAATAATAATAATAATAACATAAAACAATTGTAAATAAATGTAATCACAGTCCCTCAAAAACAGCTTGCAATATTATACACAATTTAATGTACTTTAAATCTGAACATGTATTTCAATCATACATAAGGCTGGTATTCGCAAAGCATCTTAAGGCTTAAAGTATCTCATAATTTGCAGATTTAGAAGAAACTCCTAAAGATAATGTGTGTGTCAGTCCTAAATTTAAGACTCGAACATGTTTTGTCTGGGAGCATTTCACAAAGAGTTTTAGCATTGAAAGTAGCTCCTAAATCAGTGAAAAGTTCCAGCAATGGTCAGCAATGGTCAGATTGAATATACTGTATGTCTGAACTGTCAATGAAGTGTACAGAAATGTAGTGTACATAAATATATTATTTTTCAAACATTCTGTAATTTGTCTTAAACTTTAAAGCATGGGTAAATGTATTTATTTAAGTCCCAGGCATAGTAACATTATAGATACATATTTTAACACTTACATTGTGTTGTATTTTCTCAATACTAGTGTTGGTGTTACAAAATCAGTGTTAATTTTCAACACAATCTTAACACCAGTGCAGTGTGAATATGACATCAGTAAGTGTTGAAATTAACCTCATGCATATTCATGAATTAATTAATGTCATGTATATTCATGAGTATTGTTAATTTTTAACAATACACAGTGTTGGATTAACACAATTTGGGTGTTGAAAATGTAACACTTTTAGAAATGTTACTTTAACACCCAAAAGAGTGGACACATATAGACACTTTTCTGGTGTTAAAAATAACACTGTGGGTGTTAAATTAACACTGTCGATTTTGCTGTGCAGCGACTATTACACTTATTGGTGGTTCTGACAGGACCGGTTCTAGAACTTTCAGGCTGACAGGTGAGCAGGCCCAGAGATGCCCATGAACTGACTGACAGACCCATCTCCTATCAGCCAATCATTGTTCATGAATCACAGCATCATCCATAGCATAACAGGGTAAACCTTTCTCTAAGAGTTCTTCAAATTCCTTAGTAAAAGCTGGTCTCACCACCTTGTGTGCGTGCGCTGCTCACCTTGCCCTGCCCCTGAGCCTGTAAGCCAATGTAAATGCCCGTCAGACCCATGTGGTGGACGTAGTCTGCCAGCAGCAGGTTGGCGTCTGCTGTCTTGGGCATGGCCAGAGTGCCTCCTCTCAGCTTACAGCTCCACAGTGCTTCCCTGAACCTCTGGGGCTCCTTCACCAACAGGTAATACCTCTCCTGGGTCTCCCTCAAACCTAGGATCACTGCCCGACACGCAGATGAACATGCTTGATTTGGTTTGATTCATCCCTTCATTTTAGTCTATTGATGTTCCATTGGCAATAGTGAGCTGCAGGCTATTACTTCGTTACAAGCGCTTTCATAAGAATGTCAAAACTCCACACAGAAATTACCTATATAAAAACATTTCCGCTAGATGTCCAAATGACATACTGTAAATGTAGGATAGAGAATAACATCCAAAGAGGACTTACCATTCTTTACAAACTTGACGGCATTTCTCAGCTTGCTGACATTGACATCCATTTGCCCAACTACCTTCCTGTACCTACCACAGTCACATGATGTTCCTGTCAAATTGAACAACGTTTAGTTTGGGACACACTAAAGTGTACCTGTCATGGTCACCTTTGGTCCACAATTGTGGGGTGTATCTGTATTGTCTGTGCCCATCGAATGTCATTTCACAAGGGTCAGATAATACCCTTGTTCTTCAGTAGCTTGGAGCAGGAAAACATTAGGAATTGTGGCTTTGAGACACAGAAGGGTTTGTAAGGATTGTAGGATTGCCATTTCACATTCTTAGATGGAGCCTATACCAGTGTTCCAAAGCATGGGGGATATTTATTTATTGAGAAACACTATTGGATCAAATATCACTCAATGTTAAAGGTGATGTAAGTGATACTGGAGACAGATTCAGAAAGATTCTTCACTGGACACACATTGGGTTTTGAGTCATTGTAGACTACTGTACAATAATAAGTGAAAATATTACCTAATTTCCCTTTAAACCCAGGCTGTCCAACCAAACCAGAATCCCCATTTTCACCTAGAGAGAAATGTTTGAATAACTTAATAACACAAAACACACCTCACTTTGTAGTTCACCTGTATTTTCTAAGTAAACTACGGAATTGCATTTCAGATGTACTGACAAAATAATGACACTTGATGGCAGTACAACATGTGTATCTACCATATACTATACTGTATACCTGCTTATGAGCTAGATAACACTTATGTATGATTTCATTCAGTCTGCTAATGCCAGACTGAATACAAATCTCAAATATTAAGTGAGTGCAAAACATGATAATGTGGAAAAATACACAAAATTATGTTATGTTAACATTGACTATATTTCAATATATTCGTCAAATGAAATTAGACAATCTGACATTTTCTAAGTATATAGGTCTACGGCCTACACTATGAAACTTGACCCCAACAACTGACAGTTGCACATTTAGGGGAAGTGGGATACAAATCAAACACTTGTTTTGTTTTGAGAAATACAAAGAAGTATAGGCCTACACTGTACTTTACACTTGTATTATACAGTATGTCATATACTGTAGTATGATACTGTTCAATTGTAAACACTACTGCACAACAGCATTCATAATGTAGTTTACATAAATATAGTTACCACTTATATAATATTATAACTGGTAAGTTTTTTGGTGATGGTTGCTCACAGATTATGTAATGGGTAATGTACTAACCTTTATACATAATTATACAATTCTGTAAAATAGTGTGCATAAAACAAAAGTGATTTATAAAACTAGTGATAATACAAATGTTAAATATCACTGTCAATTTCACAACTGCCAAAATATGTTGGGGCTGTAGAGCAACAATCTAAGGTTTGTCTCAGTTTATGAAAAGATTGTTTTTTATTTATATTTCAACCATGTAGAGTCATTAACCCGCAGAAACCTTATCTAGTTTTTTTCATTTTATCATCCTCTGCAGTTAGGAAATGTCCGTGGTTCTAAAGATACTCATTATATATCACAAGAGAGATAAAATACAGGACAGTCAACGAATAGAAACCCACTATGCTCATTTCCTCCAAATAAGTATTTCTGGAAATACAAGCCTGTTATTTTCCTTACATTACAACAAGATCAAGTGGATAATAATATTGAGAGAGAGAGAGAGAGAGGGGGGTGGAGAGATACATTCTAGACAAATTATAGACAATACTTAGAGAAATAGATTAGCTCTATAGGTATAGAGCTAATGGTAAAGATAACCTTGAACCTGGTTTTCAGAATTATACCTTTACACCCTATAGGACCCATCTTCCCGGTGAGTCCCATGTCTCCGTCAAATCCCGTTTCTCCTTGCACTCCTGGAGAGAAACATGAATGGAGATGAGAAGATGGAGGGCAGACTGAAGGTTATCAGCGATAAGCGTGTCAGGAGAAAGGATAGTTTGAGTTGAGGTGAGAAATTGTAACTGTAATTTAATTAGGAAGTTATGACATACGCTCATTTAAATACTGTAGTACTCTCTCAAAAGCTCTGCCCCCCCCCCCCTTCCTCCCCCAAATTAGAAACACATTAGCAAGGCTAGGATAATGTTGTGTTTGCATCAGTTTGTTTGTATTGCCAGCCAGGTCAGTGTACAAACACCTGATTCTTGTTTTCAGCACGCACATAGAATGAACAGCTTGTGAACCCTTAACTTACAATCACTGAATCTACCTTTAATCCTCCATGGTGTATGTGCCATGACTGATTTCAACAAACATATATATTATATACATAATTTATATTACATTGTGTCAGTTTCCTCTTGAGCCATATTTAAAATTCCAGCTTGTTGGCTGTCATTTAATATATTTTGGTATTGAGAAAGGAATGGAAGGCTTAGTGCAGTAGTCAGTTAGAATTTGGAGGGAATGTTACACACTATTGTGACCTTATGGGAAAACAGGAATACATAGGCTTTTGCCAAGACCTGAATGAGTTTTCCTTAGGAAAAAATTCAGCTGAAAATGGATGGTGTTTAAAATATTAAGTGACAGGCCAAGGAGTTTGATTGCTGTTATAAAGATTATAGAGATATAGAGATATAGAACTCACACACATAAGACATGGTAACTATGCTGTTGTATAGAAGCAAAGGCAGCCAATTGCCAATTGTTATTTTCTACTCACACATGTCTAGAACTTGTTCATTTATGATTAAGTATTGAGTTTTGTGTGAAATCTTTGGAGGTGAAGACTTCAGAGAAAAATGACAGGGGTTCATTTGTGAACAAGTTAAAATACATTGTGATGGTACAGTAGGTTAATGCATTTTCTGTTTAATTCTGTTTAATCCCACTGTAACATCTAAACCACTGCCACGCTGTTTTCTCTGTGGCCATTGAAAGTCAGTCAAGCCTAACTCTAACCTTATTTTCCCATGAGACTAGCTGCCAGTTTAACCGTCTATATAAACTAGAGATAACAGACCCTCCTATCACTAAGCTCTTACATCTTCTGTCCCAATGGCCAACCCATTTAACTGGTGTAACGTCTCAATTGTAGGCACCTGCGTAAGCACAAAAGGTGCACAGCGCTCAGACCTATATTTACCATTCTAATCTGTTGTTCAAACAAACACATAGAGGGCCCGTGGAAAAGACCCACAGCGGGAGAGTTTTCCAATTGCAAATTTTCAATGGCCAAGAAAAACCCAGACATTTTAATTATCATGCTGAGGTCATGTTAGTTGTTTTGTCAGTAGCAATTCACTTAAAATTTATATTTCCGGCATTTAGCAGATATTTAGTATCTCTAAACCAAACTTGAGGGGGGCTAATATGCAACAAAGACTTAATTTGCATTGGGCAGCATGCGGTTCCATCATTAACAGCTATATTTAAAAGGTATCATTTCCCTGGTGTCTAACTGTGATGATTACAACGTTTAATGGGAGAAATACTTCTACCATTTACCGTAAGAAAGGATCACGCAAAATACATGACATCACATTTCACATTTACAAACTACGGGAACTGCTGGTGAGACATTCGAGTTGTTGTCCAACATACTTTCAGAAGCATAATTCAGTCATGTATTCCTTATTTTTGAAACGGTACTACAAAATACACAAAAAAAAACCATTCCCCTAAGAAAAACAAACCTGACATTTCCTGTAAAGCAGGCTAAATGAAGACGTGTGTATGATGACGGCGACACAATGCCGTCAGAACACATCACAGGCATCTGTGTTCATTGTACACATATACACAGAGAACCCATAATGATTGGGTTTACCATAATGCTGAAAAGCTGCCCGCGAGTTGAGAAATTGACAAAGCACACATGGGGTCATGTTGTGTTATGGTTTATTTTAACTCAAACAATCCTGATTTTTCTAAATGTGTATTTGTGAAAGCAGGGCATGTGTTTGCGCAGCTTACCGTGTATTGTCCACATACAATGTGCGTGTGTCTGTGTGTCTGTGAGAGTGAGAGAATGATCGAGATACTCTAGATAGAGAGAGAAACAGAGGGAGAGCACCTCTCTTGTGAAACCTTGTTGGACCAAACGCAGAGGAAAGAGGATAGCCAGATACCATTTCTTGGCTGTGTATTGTGTATTTCCGTGTGCTAATATGTTCAACACATGCGCTGTTTATATACAGGGCATGTGTGTTAGTCTGTATTCTTGTCAGTTAGTCTGCATTCCTGTATTCAAATTGATGCTAATGAATCTGATTCTCTGTGTGTTTTATAGTCACATGTAGATACTATATATGTGTATACTGTTTTATATGCCTAATTGCCAGACAGTCTATCTAGGGTAATAATAGATAGACTGTACTGTTGTAACACATTTGGCATGGCAGGACACCACTGTGTCCTCATCAGCATGTACCACGTCTGCTTCCTCAACAGAAACACACACCAGCTCTGTCTGTAAGAACAAGGTTAACACAGCACAGGAATAACGCTGCATTGTTTGGGATAGAGTGAGGTTACCACTATCGTACAGACCAGGTGTTTGTGCCACATGTCGTCAGATGGGGCATGTTCTCTTTGCAATGAAAGTTACACATTGGAGTCGTGAAGGGTTTACAGAATGCCTGCTTTTCCTCAGTTGTTTTAGCACTTACTGTATATGGTGGCAGCGTTTAATATATGGATGGTCATTTATTCATTGTAGGTAGTTGTACCTACATTATTAAATATTAAATTATACAACAACTCGCTTCAACCAAGTAATTTGATTGGGCTTGTACAGTAGAACTGATAAGAAATGATTATGTTAAGCATTTAGCGTGAGGCCATGATATTCAGTAAAACAAGTTAATTAGCTCACAATCGATATTCACAGCGCTACCTCTCGTGTGATAGTTATCGTGTTACAAATGTAGGATGTGTAAAACCTAAACTCTTTGAATGCCCTTGATTTTGTATTACAAAAACATTGTTTTGTTTTTAAACTCAGCAGCACATTCTGTCGAGGACTGTACCTTTAAATGATTTTGCTGGATAGAATAACATAAATGGAATATAATTGATGGCAAAGGGAACAGACAAATATATGTGATGTATTTTGCAGATACCTGAAGTTCCTGGGGGCCCTGTCTTTCCCAGCTTCCCTTGCTCTCCGTCATCTCCAGATTCACCCTGGTCGCCTACAGGGATAAGGGTACTGTAAGGTATGTATAAGGGTATACTTTAAGGGTATACTCTATATATCCTGTCAACTTAATTTGGACAGAATTGTAGACTGGTAAGATTTGGTTCACTTAGTTGATGCCATCTCATTCTACTTTCCACTTATACAGTATTTCTGTAGCTCATTTTTAACCCCTTTTTGTATATATATGTATTGAGAAGTGTCATCTGATGCACACACAAAATCACTTCCCGTGGTTACTACTGTCTGGGATGAGGCTTGTGTAAATAATCTGTTCATCTCAGTAGCAGCTGTCCAAATACACACTGTTATACCAGAGCTGACTGCCTGGCTGGCAGGGAAATAAATAATGCATACTGTGTGTGTGTGTGTGCATGTGCGTGTGTGTGTTTGTGTGAGCAATGTCACTCTTAAGTCTGTTGTGTATTCCCGCAATAGCTGTGGTCAAGGGTGTGTTTCTGTCACATGCTGGATAATGTATAGGCTTAAGCTAAAGGAGTCAGTCATTCCTGAGAAAGATTGATATGTGAACTCTATCAAAACAAAAACACCTCTCCCTTCAATGCCATAGGGTGCTCCCTCAGAAGCTCCACCCCACACACTAGAAACCCATTGCCGAGGCTAGTATATTGTTGTGTGGTGCGGTCTCCACCACTTTGTTTGTGTTCCCATGTATAGAGCCATGGGAACACTCAATATTGTTTTCAGAATGGGCAGCTAGCGAATAGATTTCCATTTAATTTGACAGAAAGTGTATAAGCTTACAATCACACTCTACCTTTATGAGGTTAAGATAACTCTAACCCTGCAAAAGAGTGTTGCCATAATTACTGTTTATGAAGACAATTAAAATGTGCATGTTGGAAATGTATCTCAACTCCCTATAGGACCCTAAGCAACAAGTTGACCAGAGGACAATAGGCATTTCATTTTTGTAAATTATTTTAAATACCAAATGTGGAAGCAATGCAGTATCCATACAGTAGCCATACAGCAGAAATTGGGCTAACTGTTTGCTTTATTAGGTCTGTCTGTTGTTCCACATTGTTATTGCTGTCTGAATCAGCAGGGGTTAGCAAGCTTCTGGATTCCAATAAAACTGAGAGCACACCGAGGGAGGTATTCCCTCCAAAAGACTGTAGCTCTCACTAACTAACCACTGGCTAATAAACAACAGGACATTACATGCTCTGTGCTTGTTCATACGTTGTCAACCCCCTTTATTATATCTCACGGGTGGTTTACATCATTCCTTGTGTTTCCTTGTATTTTCCATCAAATGTCTTACGCAGCCGACACAGTTACATGGCATTGTTTACGTTATTTTTATTTTTGTTTCTAGGTGTAAAAGATGAAAATGTTGACTCTAAGCAATGAAATAGGCTTGGGTCAAATAATAATCAAAGCCATATAATACATATAAAAATACCAAATACTGATAAAGAACACAGATACAACATTCAAATTAATAATTAATTTTGTCATGGAAAACATAAATGAGAACATAAAATGGAAAGCGAGCTACTTACTAATACAAAATATAAAACACATGATTATTAATGATATTTTAATACATGATGTGACTGTGACCATTTAATAAAATTGTATTAATATAATGCACAAAACAATGATAATACCTTTGGCTCCAGGTAGCAGAGTATTCATACATACTTCTGTAGAAGTGCAGAGATAAATTATCCTAGCTGCGAACACAAAATACATCAGCAGCGTTCTTCTTAGCCTTCTTGACACCATCTTCTGACCATAACCGGTGTGCCGTTGAGAGAAACAACTTAGCTGTGCCACTCACCCATTACCCAGGGCTGGTGAGATGTATTCCCTTTTAGACTCTTAATGCACTCTACTGTAGCAAGAACATTGATAACCGAACTCTGTTGCCACAAATCTCGCTAAAATTTTGCTGTGAAATAGTTTATTTTTCCAAACTCTAACTATATCTAAAGCAGACGCCACCAATATTCTGGCGAATTGACGACCCTTGTAACGGAAGGACTGGATCTGTGCAGCACTAATGAGAATGTGGGCAGTACAGAGTTGTGTTTACATTGTTTAGAGAACACACACGCACACATGTTTACAGAGCCTTATCAATAAGATGTTAACACTCAGTTGATTACTGCATTCCACCGTATATCTTCTGCCTAAGGAATTTGAATGTGCTTCTATGGATTTGTACTGTAACTAACAATATAATGTACAGTATCTGACAGTAATAATGCAGGAATTCTAGGAGTAGAATGAAATTCAAAGAATCTTTGACTGGCACAACAACAGAGATAGAGGGCATTACCCAACCTCAATATATCTAATTTATCCAATCTGTTAATTAAAGAGACATTATGGCAGTTCTACAGGAACAGACATGCTGCTCTTGTTTATTTTCATAATAATAACATATTCAAGGCAGGAAGTTCAGCCACAACATACAATATACCGGTAGCTAATTCTATTTTGCTCTGTCTATCATTAAAGAGTCACTTCGGTCTATAGTCTAATGGTCTTGTGTTGGAAATATAGGTAAAAAGTTGTGGGATTGTCTCGGTACGTAAAATAACCCCTACGTATCTGCTCCTTGTAATATTTGTAAATTATTGTAAGTCACTTTGAATAAATGCTAAATGATCTAATGGTATTCTAATAACCATGACAGATAATTCAGCAGGTCTTACTGTATTACTGTTTCCTTATCAACACCAAGAGAGTACAGTCACTAAATCTCCCTCTGCCACTTATTCTCCTCTGTATCCACCCTTCTGAGTGACCACAAACCAAAATAGAGCTGGAGTGGTCTGCGCAAGTGCACACACACACACACACACAAGCATGACATTCGCCCTAAATGCACACATGTGCTCGCATATTCTTGCATAATTGCATCTTCTGGTTTGACACTATGCAATGAAAACAGGCATAGATTAGGGCTGGGGTTTGGATGCCTTTGGAGGCGTGAGAGAATAGCAGGGGACAGGATAGAGATATAAAACAGTGAGAGAGTGTGTGCGGTTGACTACGGGAGTTCTGGTATGCACAAGGTTGTCTTGTTCCAGACTAATGTTTCCCTGCTTGTTTTGAGCTCTTCGTAAGTAAGGCAAGCCATCAGGGACACCAATGACGCTGGTTTTTGATGTATAGGGCGGCGCTGGCGTTACTGAAAGATTCCTGGAAAGACACAAGGCCTTCTTTAATAAATTGTGAGCTGTTTTGTGCAAAAGGAAGTGAAGACATTTTGGCTCCTGTTATTTTATTTTATTTTTTGAAAGGGCCTATTTTGTGGTAAACGTCATATGGCTAACATCAATATAGGATTAGACAATACACTGGGATTAAGTTTCTGGAATGTTTAGGCTACAACGTCATGAGTCAAGTAATATAGAATTGATGTGCGTTTATTTTCACTAAATGACTACGACGGACATTGTCTACAACTGTAACCCCACCACCATTCGATCCACGCACACACACGCACATGCATGCACACACGCACGCGCATACACACACACGTACACAGAGTGAGTCAGTCATGCAGCAATAGCAGCAAACCTATTAATTGAGTAGGTGAAGTCAATTATTATAAGATGATACATATACAATACTTTTTGCATGCTTAAAAAAATAAACTGATGTTCCTACGCAGCTCTGGCTGTGTAACCTACTGTAAATGAAAACACAAAGTTGTGCAGACCAAACCACACAACACTCTCCCATCTAATACTGTAGAACAATAGAACTAAATATAAAAGGGACTGTGATCAGTTATCTAATGAAGTGGCAACAGTATTTTGATATTTTATTGTTTCTATAAAAACGTTGACTCAGAATTTCCCTGGTCACAAATAATGATGTACCTACTGTATTTTGAATTTTAAAGAGGTGACCAATTCTAAAGTGAATAGGATTATTACCTCCTTGAATTGTTCAAGAGCAACAGATGTTTATGGGTTGGATACAGTATTTAGTATAACTCGTAAGGATGCACTAATTCTTTCTATTTTAAATAGTTTAAATGGTTCAATAAAGGAAGGAGTGTTTCCAACTGCTTGGAAAAATGCAATTAAATCAGTGTTCAAATTAGGTGATCATATGGCCATTCATAACTACTGTATATCAGTATTTTTCCAGCAGTGTCAAAAATTGCAGAAAAATCTATCTCTGTACAGATCATATCACATTTGAATGCTACTTCCTTCTGTTAATCCTATGCAATTTGGTTTTAGAAAACGTAATTCTACTGATACTGAAAATATTAAGGCTAAACTAGATAAGGGAGGTGTGGTAGGGGCTGTTTACATTGATTTAAATGGATACTGTCAATTATGATGTTTTAATCACCAAGTTATCAAAGTTAAATATTTCAGAGAATGCAATTAAATGGATAAAATACTACATTACAGACAGAGAACAATCATACAAATCATAAAACCTCAGAAATTGTAGAAAATAATATTGGTGTACCTCAAGGTTCTATTTTCGGTCCCGTGTTATTCAGCTTGTATCACCTACCTGAAGTGTGTCCACCTGCTGTACTTGTCAGATGTATGCTGATGATCCATTCATCCATCCATCTTTAACTGTTTCTCCATAGTCAGGTCACGGGGGCAGCAGCTCCAGCAGAGGACCCAAACTCACCTTTCCCGAGCCAAATTAACCAGCTCTGACTGGGGGATCCCGAGGCGTTCCCAGGCCAATGTGGAGCTATAATCTCTCTACCTAGTCCTGTGTCTTCCCCGAGGCCTCCTCCTAGCTGGACGTGACTGGAGCATTCATGTCATCACAACGGTGCAGTGAAGTGATTGTAATACCACTCATGCTGCTCCGATTCTCCGGCCAATCTCCCACTATACTGTCCCTTCACTCGTGAACCGAGGTACTTGAACTCCTTCACATGGGGTCTCTAAGGACTCATTCCCTACCCAGAGTAAGCATGGTAGGTAGTATGCTGATGATACGGTCAAATATTTTCATGCAATAAACAAGAAGCAAGTCGCAGAAGAACTATCATGGTTATAATCTATAACTGGTTAACTAATTAATGTTTACACTTTAATGTCAGTACAACTGTACTGTATGTATGTTTTTAACTAAATATGTGAATATATATGCAGACTAAGATGTTATAGTAGAAGGGAAAAGACTAATAATAAATATCCATACTTAGGCATCATAATGGATTCACAACTTTAATTTACAACTCCAACTAAAGAATGTGTGAATAGAATTAGATTTGGTTTGGCACATTTGGGACATATTAGGAATAATCCTACTACTGAGGCCTCAAAATTGTATATTATTGCCATGATCCTCTCCCACCAGCTGGAGCAGAATGAAAATTAGCCTGTATAGCTAAATCTGGTGGTACTATATTAATTAATGTGTATTGTCCCTTACTAAATACACATAAACATAAACATCCTTGGCCATGCATGTCCGATTTCAGGGGTGAAGCTTCTGAAGGTACAGTACATCCATATGGAATTGAAGAGAGAGGCATTCTTGTTTTTAGCTATCTTTCTCCAGGATAGCTGAGCTTACCTTGCTTTAATGTGTGGTTTTGATCGTATTCTCTTATATGTAATTGTGTGGTTTTAGAGTGACTCATACATATAGTACTATTTGTGAGGATCCTTCGCTGCTGAGGGGTTAGTGGTGGCTAGGGGGCGTGTCTACACCTGCTGACATAGGCATGCCAAGGCGGAGACTTGTGCCACTGCTCACTACCACTAAACACACCTGACTCCAATTACTAATTACCCACCATATATAACACCCAGCCCAACAGTCAGTCATTGTCGGATCGTTTCAGTAGCTACATGCTATACTCTCCTGACTTTGCCTGCCTGCCTGCCTGCCTGCCTGCCTGCCTGCCTGTCTGCCTGCCTGCCTGCCTGCCTGCCTGCCTATCCCCCTGCCTGCCTATCCCCCTGCCTGCCTATCCCCCTGCCTGCCTGTCTACCTACCTGCTATTTTTCCCATTGTGAAATTAAATTATTGACATAAAATCCTATGGTCTAAAGCCTGTCCCTCTGGGGGTTTACACTCACCTGCGCATAGCGTATCACTATTAAACTGTTGTGATTCTTTAAAAGGGAAGTACTTCAAAATACCTCTCTTATCTACTGTAATTATCATCAAAGTTAAGAAAACAAAATAGTAATATAATACATATAATAATATATTAAAAGTAAAATATATAATGATGAGCATATCAACAGTACAAACATGAAATCTGAATCATAATATAGTACTGGCTTAAAATCCATAAAAGCCAACACGTAAAAGTGGCAAAACTTTTTCTGTCCACTGAATCACCAATGTGCTTGGAAGAAACATATTGTTTACGGGCAAATGTGGCTTCAGTGCCTGCAAAACAAAATGAGGCCCTGTTATGTAAGAGAAATAACAACCACATACACCAGACAAGGAAAAAACAAACAAAGATACATTTTGCTTTAGAGGTATTTGTATGAATTTGTCAAATTGATAGTAAGTACTATACTGTAAACGATTACTGTAGATTTTAAATGATAAGATCACAACAAAAATAACTTTGTTGTGTGTGTAATATAATTATGTTTAATTTATTCTGGATTTTTCTTTATTTTTAATTTAACAACATGGCAGCTGATCAAACCAAATTTTTATGTAGCTTTTTGTAGTAATTTCATGTACTGTCTGGGAAAGTCACAGACACCAACAATAGTGTTTGTGCCTTTCATGGTTGGGGAAATTAAATGTGTCTTTCTATTGTGTATTGTTCATGTTACCAAAAGCACTCTGCTAATAATGGTGATCAGGCATTTGCTTTATACTATATATTTATATAGTCACTGCAGTTACTGTATAGAATGAACTGTTACATAAGGCCTACATTTGGAGTACAGTAGAGATATTAAACAGTTCATTCTTTTAAGACATTTTCAAGAGGTTTTCTGGTTGAGAAAGACAAAGTCACGTGACACATGTCTCCCACACAACATATCAGTCAGTACACTGTATGTATTACAAAATAATTTGTACTTTGTGTACACAGAATATTTCAGAAAGTCACAGTATCACCAAATTAACTTTACCTTAGTGGGTTTTATATTTGACTGTCTAGGCTAAATATAATGCATTCATTGGTGACATGGTATGTCATCATCAACAGGCGCTGTAATTTGTGCATGAAAATGTTAACACTGGCATTGCCTACAGTAAGAGATAAAAATACATGTGAAAGTGTACCTATATTTGTCGTTTAGAATAAAGAGCGCAGTACTGAAGAGAAGCCATCATTTGCATCGCTTAGGCCACAGCTTCCCAGAGAAAGTCCCACAGGGAAGTTTTAACAGCTTCCCTGAACCCTAAAAATGGACACCAAATAGGTCATCGCATTTATGTCCTTTTAATTTCCATATGAGCATGACAAGGATTATAACACAGGTAGATACTCACTGACTGGGTGACAGCCAGGCAGACAGACAGACAGACAAGAAGGTAAACAGACAAATCGGCAGATAAACACACAGAAAAGACAATTAAAGCAATATAAACAGACTTATCGTCTGGAAGTGAAACAGCACGTGCCCTGCTGAATGATGGATTTACAAACGCACTATTATTATCTTATAGGCTAAGAGTGTGGCCCTGGTGCCACGGTCGTGTTATCACTAGCCCCGTTGTCTGATGTTATTTTTTTATATAATTAAAAATACATTAATTCAATCATTATCAGTATTCAGAAAAGCCTTACCGTAGTATATGGTAAACTACTATATCGTGCGAATAGGTGCTGAAAATATCAACATTTCCCAAGAATTTTATGTAAGTATTGTAAGCCCTTGTAAAACCACTACCCTCTGTGAAGACGTATTCCAGTAACAAATCTTATCTTATCAGACATTTTTCACCTTGACAACCAACCAGTAAAGCTGTTTATGCCACCAACACACAAAGACAATACAATGTCAATCCTCGTAAGGAATTTGGAAATCTTTTGATCAGCCAATAAACTGACTGAGATTAAACATCTCTCTTAACAATCCTTAGGTTATAAGGCTTCCTGCAACTTGAACACCAATTGCGCAAATGTTTATAACTCACTCTCGGTGAAACATTGGATTAGCAAAATGGCTATAAGCCGCATATAGTCCAAGGCAAGTCACTGGCAACATGAAATAATATGAGTCAGATGGGTATTGAGAAAACCACTTCTTCCTTACCATTTGTCACGACTCCACCTTGCAGTTTAAGATTTCACTTTATTTTTACAGTACACCTCATCCAGACGTGTGGTTGCACCAATATTAGACCTCCTTACATTCCTAATACTTTAGTGAATTGCACGAACCTGCATGATGGGCCTACAATTATGTGTCTGAATTATTAGTGTTATTAGTGAACCCCACCAAAGTATTTGAATATATCTGACATAGACTGAACCAAACTTCCCCAATGCTAATTAATATGGTGCATGTTTTATTTATTGTTTAAAAAAATGTTTTGATTTTTGTTTTTATTGCACTAAATTTTACATTGTTTTAAGATTAAATAAACACTAGAATTATAAAAAAACATTTCATCTATCTTTTATCTCACTTACTGTATGGACAAACTAGTGTTTTGGATCATTTCTCTTCACGCTACTATTCTGTGAAAGTGGTCTTCTTCGTGTCCCAGCTTTTTAGCAGTGATACCTGTTTTTATCTCATACACACTCTTGGAGTATAGATTTCAATATGTCATCTTGTTATTGCCACCTTTCAGTGTCCTGACACTGATCGTGTAGTTGGCATGATGGAAAAGGCAAGTTTAAATATTGATAGACATTTTCATACAACTGATTATGATTAGTATACAGTCTAATCAGTAGAGTGTATGCTTGCAATCAGTTTTCTAATTATGTAATGTCAAGTATTTTTCAAAGCACAACGGTCACTGGCATTAAGGGGGTAGAGAAGGGTCTGTTACATACACCATGATAGAGTGTATATGATTATCCAGAAAGGTATTTTTATTTGTTATTAGTTCTTATTTTTTAAAGAAACTGAAGAGTTTGTGGATAGCATTTGCTAAGGTGAACACTACATTCACATGAGCTCTACTGCCTTGCCAACAGTTGCTCCGCTCTCCAGTGAGTCGTCGGTTTGTATTGTAGTTGTTATGTATAGTTTTGAGACGCAGCGGCATTCAGTTGGAGGTTCGGCTGTGACTCCAGCTTCCAGCCAGGATCCAGAACGTTAGTTTTCAGTGGTCTCGCCTTTGATGTTTCACTTGTGATGTTCTTTAATGACCTTTGTTTCCGTTTGCCTATAGTTGTTGAGTTATTACTCTATTGTTCTTGTTATTTACTATATTAAACTGTATGCCTATCTGATTCTCATATTTTAACCTTACCTTAGCCTGCCTTTCCCTGCTATTCCTCTGCTTGTTTACTGATTGCCGGATTATCCCAACCCTGTCTTCAGTAAAGCATTGTTTCTACTTACCTGCTTTGCCACAGTAAATATCTGCACTTGGTTCCCCATTATATAGTTGTTTCAAACACTAAAGTGACAAGTCAGTGGGCTTATCCACTGAAACTTTGACTCCGTAGGACGAGGCTGTCTGGCAAAGTAGCACAAATGTTATAAAATGATGTAACATGAGAATGGTTCAATTTGCAAATGTTTTTCTTTCTGCTGTTCACGCTCACCCTGTATTACTGTAAATGTACCTTATTCCTCTGATATTACTTTACATACTGTATGCAAAATTGGCATAAGTCGTATAGTCGTATAGTCATTTCATTTCAGTTGTTATTTTCCACCAAAGCTCCACACCCATGGGCAGCTTGCAGTCAATCTGATCATTATACTGAGAGGGAGCTTCAGTTTCAACACCATCTGCATTTTAGGAACCTGTGTGAATGTGTAGGAAGAAGGAAAGATGGTTTACACATTAACATGCAGGGTACATGTAACGTAAAAATTGTTTTCTGGACAAAACTGATTTTGCAGTACAATTTAAAAATGCATTCCAGATGTTTGCACATCTATTACAACATGCATTAAATACACGGATAGACTGAGATAGATGGTTGAACACATTGTGAGACAATTCTTCTCAGAAGAATCAAGTAACGATAGAGTAAAAGCTTTAATCCGAATCGTTTGAAAACATTTGGGCAATTCACTGACCATGTCTCTGTTTTGGATCTTAAATATTCAGAACAAGAACTTTTTGGAATAGAATATCATTTCTTAGAATGTTTTATAGCTTTTCCTCATGGCATTAATCTGACACAAACTGTAATCTGCAGTGAGTTAAGACATGAGTTTGAGGCCACTACAGTATGTTGCTTGAGGCATGGCTTTTCTTGGGTGTGTACGTGTGTTCCTGTTTTCTAACATAGTTGCATTACATGTCTTTCACTGACAGCTACAGACAGATTTCTTCCAGCAAAGTAATCAGATGGTCTGGATGAAAGAGGTTATGGGACAGAGTTAACAATATTACATGGATTTTATTTAAGACTACGCCATGATGACATGTAGGGTCAAAACTGTGAAACTGGTGTAAATAAACTGTCAAAGAATCAGGACTGTGATATTGTGGGAAACCAATTACCAACTTTATTATTTGACAAAAAATGTACTGCCTACTATATAAACTGTAAATAGGTTTATGAATAGCTAGGGCGACCTTTTCCAAACACACTTGTCGATTGTCATAAGGAGGCTGTGTAATATTTTCCACATTTACCAAATCAATCAATCAACATGATTGATTTGAGCAAGACAGGTTATAGCCTTGTCATTTTCCAATGGAACAATTTTGGGTGTAAGCCTGTAACCCTATAGGCTGACAACCTAGGGTCTTGACAACGTAGGGCCTGACAACCATTAGCCTTGCTTCTACAGCACACCCACAAGGCTGAGAAACTAAATCCCAGCATCAACAAAGTTGTAATACAGCCAAACACATACGTATATTGCTTTATAAGAACTGACCTAAAAGATGACAAACTTTTCTGAAGGCCTATATCCAAATACATTTGGTTCACTATATATGCTACTGTAGCTAGCTAGCACAGCAGGATAGTGAACAGGATGTTTTTGTTCTCCTATCAACCGCAGGCTGCAAATGTTGTCTTTATTTGGGTCACATAGTATTATATTATTTTCCATTTTCAATTTGGGTAATCACCATGTTTGGATATTCTCTGTCTCTTTTTTAAAGCCTACAATAGATGTCTACTGTATACTGCTCTATAATCTGTTGTTTAAACCTTTAGTTTGTTTTTGCCAGAATACTTATACTCAAAATTGAAGAGGTGGGAAAACTGTATCTTGGACAATTAGATAAGGAATGACAATTATCAGCATTAAGCTGTCACATCTGGAAGAAATACAATGCTCTCTCTCTCTCTCTCTCTCTCTCTCTCTCTCTCTCTCTCTCTCTCTCTCTCTCTCTCTCTCTCCCAGACACACACGGACATACACAATATTAATAATTATTTTTTCCAAGATGGATGTTACTGGCACCACCCTGGTCTGTGTGAACACATCCAGGTATATCCTGACTTCTATTTTTCTGGGATCTACAGAGCCCCTTAAAGGTCTGGTCAGTCATTCTGACTAACGAGCTCAAATCAAAACAGTATCGCTCCGCGGCCCTTTGAGGGGGCACATCGCACGTCGAGTTTTCAACACACACAGAGAACGATAAACTAGCAAAATGCGAGGAGATATTTGGTAAATTTGACAAAATGTGAATTAGCATACAATTAGCATGCAAGAGCTGACCATACCTTTAAGTAACAATACAAATGTATTTGTCTCTTTCTTTATCTCTTTCTCCTGGTCACCAGAAGCAATTGTAGGCTACTACATGGTCCTCAGCCAGTCTTGAAATGTTCATACGTCATCAAATTAAAATAACATTAACATGTTAATGTTAAAACCTTTCAGTCTCAGTCAGTTACAATACATTAGCTTGAAGACAGATGAAATAATGTTCTGTATAAAGTAATGGGATATATTAAGTACTGTAGACCGAGAAAGTGTTATCCTACTGGCTAATAAGATGAAAGAAGGACATGAATCACAGATTCTTAGAAAGACCCTCTTGATAATTTATAGCAATTAGAGACTACGTTAATGTAAATATACAGTATCTATTTATACATCTACACAATAAACCCTCTATGTTTCCAGATCTGTGTAAACATATTTTAGTCTTAGATATTCATTCCTCAACTCTCCCTATCGATCATTTTGGTCCTTCTCGCCTCTTAATACAACAATTATGTCATCTCTTCACCGCAGAACCCTCACTTTCACTCAACTGTCTTCTGTCTATACCAAAAGTAATTATTTCTGCACCCACATCCCATTCCTTCTTGTCCCACCACACCCAGAGAGTCAAGCCAGCACGTCACTTTCGGATGAACGTTTACGTATATTCTCTGTCTCCAGGGGAACTATGTGGAATGTTGTTACCCCAGGGAATGCCGAGGATAATATTTATTAAATTAAATAGATGGAAAGGGGTAAGGGGTTTTTCATATGAAGTGAGGAAGGGTGTTGATAGATTTTCTGGAACAGTGGAACTATCAAATAAATGGAAATTCATAGTGTCTGCTCTGCATCTTAAGGATGTTCAGACTCAAGATGTTGTTACTTAACGTAACGACACATCGGTTTTCCTTATTCATTTGGACTGAATCTAACAACATATTGGAAGCAGTGTAGTTCTGAAGAATTTGTGATTTATCTTAATTGTAGACATCTGGGTGTTCGGGTAATGATAGCTCACGTTGATACTTTCTCAGTATGCCATGTTAAAGGAATATCATTGTTGTGAACATGCCATTTTACAGTATATAATAAAGAAATGTATTGATGTAATATCGCTCTGCGTTGTTTTTCATCTCAAATTACTACTTTCATTTATCGACCACCAGGAGGAGTGTACTATTAAAATTATCCTTAATGTATGTGCACATTGCTACCAGTATACTGTATGTCACTACTATATTTTCAAACCCAGATCATTGGTAATGGTTACATTTAACAGCCATTCAGTTTTATATACAGTAGTAATCAACTGGTAATTAGTATTAGCAGTAATAGTTGTGTGTTATACACAGCATGTTCCTGTATCTTGTATCTTGTCACTGGACATAACTGTGACACGTCATCTCGTTATATTGTTTGAATTGCTCGATTCGTAATTAGCTACTTAACTGGAATGATTATTACTTTCACATTTCTTCCTGTGTATTCCTGAGTAATTTCAGGAAATCACTATGCCATTGAAGACCTGTAATTTGTATCACACGCACACGCACACACACACACATGCACACACACGCACTCATAAACTCCGGTCATGTGTTCACGGTTGTTGACAAAGTAGTGCTTGGACTCTCTGCCAAAAAGACAAGTTAAAGCCAGAGAGAACTACAAACAGTGTCTCAGTCGTTCTTTCGATCTTTCTCTCTGTCTGTCCCTTATCATTCCCCTCTTGCTCTCTCTCTCTCTCTCTCCATTTCACACAAACACAATAATCCACACATCGCTTTCCTCCTCACCTCATCTGTCACACTCTGTCCGTCTCCACCGAGGCAACTTTGTCAATGACCCTCCTGTTAAAGAAATAAACAGAGCTAAAATAAAGAGCGACTGTGCTGGACTCGGTTATGTCCTTCTGACTGGTTGTGAACGGGGGAGCCGAGACAGTGCCCTGGCACGCCAGCCGTCAGGTTGGCTAGGAGCATGGTGATGGTTGGGACAAAAACATTACGTTGTCAGGCGGATCAGAAAGGTCAGTCGCCATGGCACCCGAGATGCTGGGGACACAGAGCTTTGATGCAGTGGAAAGACACAGTAAACTAAATTACACTGCAAAAACAGAATGGCTGGAACGTTCTGGAACTAAAGATCGGACATTAAGGGAAAAGTCGCCCAGGCTTTTCTCTGGACACGTCTTGCTTCGTAAACGGAGCCTAGAAAATGATTCTGAATGATACGTCGATACATCGTGCTGTGAACTCTAACAAACTGCATTGAACTTTGGAGGCATTACTAGGGTGAGGAGGGGCGAGAATACAGCCCAGTGTCACCGTGACATGAGTGAAGACATTCTTCATTGCAAGATGGCTGCTCTCAACCAGATGTGCAGTCTCTATTTGCTCCAAATCACTCGTTGGTGGATATCGCTGTGGTAATATTTAGCCCAAATACATCATATTTGACTGGAGCTTATGGGTCTGTGCCTGTCTTTGCCTGTTAATCTGTTTTACCACAGTAGCCTGGGCCTGTTGTTGTTTAGTCATGGTGGTGTGTCAGAAAACCTGACGGCCATGCTACTTGTCGTTAGCCGTGAGTCAGTGGAGACGAATGGTAACGATGCATACATGGGTCCATGCAAGGCATGAAAGGACAAGACAAGGCCAGAAGGTGAATAACAAATCCACTGCTCATACAGTAGGTATACTAGAAATGGGACTGTTTTCCTCCGCTCATACATATACAAAGTCACCCATTCATTCATTTGCAAAGTGTGGAAACTCCCCTAAGCGGCACACACACAAACACGAACACCCTCACTCGTCCACACAACTACACAGCAGCTTTTACACCATGGTTTGGGCCCTCTGAAGCATTTGTCAATATGCATGTTAAAACATTTGGCCTGCTGAATCCCTCTGTCACATTTCATACAGTTAAAGCACTTTATAACACCAATAAATCCGTTGGGCTTTCTTCAGCTTGTCTGACACGTGAAGCTCCATTTAAAATTATGTTTCTGTTTTCACGCCATCTAAAGCACAGAGGTCCTAAGCTGTGTTGGCTAATTGTCTAGTTTTCTGGTATTTCTGGCTGAGTACTATTTATTCATGGGTGTGGTAGAAATATGCACTGCAGGAAAAAACGTGCCTCTTTTATAAATGAGTATAAATACATGTAAATTACCCCTGAAATCCAATATTCATATGGTTTTTATATTGCATTGAAAAGGGCAATTTATATAATTATATCTCTCATACCAGAAACTGGCAGGGTGATGGGTTTCACTTGCTTTTGCGTCAGGGGAGTTCAGAACTGTGAAATAAAGCAGAATTGCAGAGGTACAGTCATTTAAATCAGATCAAAGGTATAGTTCCCATTAGGTGGTGGATTAAGAAGACCATACTCATCATCATTATTGGGAGAACAATTCCTTGCATGTTTTCGTGTGTTGTTCTCAAACACATCCAAAAATGAAAGCTGCTAGTGGTTGCACACCTTGACATGTGTTTGTTCAGGTTCTCCCCCAAGGGAAATCGCATTAGACCCAGGACAGGAATCCCATTTCCCCTTTCCCATAAGTGTCATTGAGAAGAGGGCGTCGTACTACCAACACTTACCCAGTGAGTCCAGGCGATCTCTCAAGTCCGATGTCTAATTTTGGCAGCTCCTCGATGCAACGGCGTGGACAGAAGACCGCAGGAGGAGGAGAAGGAGAAGGAGAAATAGAGGAGGGTAGGAAAGGAGAAGGAAAAAAAGAAGGAGGAGAATACCTAAAGAGAGGAGGAGAAAATTGAAACCGTGTGTGACCACAGAAAGGCCATACACAGTCTTAATATGGGCCACTAAAGAGAAGGGGAAAGCCAGAGAAACAAAAGGGGCTTTCGGCGAGGCTGGATGAAGATCTAGTCTTTCGCAAGCGGTCTGCTCAGCTGCTCCAAAGGGGGTATTGGGGGGTCAGGAAGGGGCACCAGTGCGCATCGCAGCTGACAGGGCATGAAGTCACCCTTAGTCCTTTCTCTTATCGTTGTCCATTCTCATGCCATGTCATTTACTGGCTAAATACCCATCCAATACATATGGTGGCTGCAGATTGTTAGGTCTACTGCTAAACAGTAACGTCGCAGTCACAGAATCACAAACGTGTCACTTGGGTAGGACAGTGAACAAGCACCTCTAAAAGTCTGTCAAAATGCTTATAGCAACGTTGAAGTGCACTGCTGGCTCGTTTAGAGTAGACCCGTAGATTTATGGGTTGATGTCATTGACTTGATCAGTCACCCACGTCCACAATTTGGACTTCCGAGAACAGAACCCAGAGACTGGGATATATTGGGAAAACATTTCTGTCTTTATTTAGCTGTTTTAATGACATTATTCAGGATGAGCGGTCGGGTAATTACTAAAGCAGAAGAGGCACTAGCGACATGGAAATGTGGAATGACCACTGGAGTAATCAGGAACCTCTAGACCACAGTTTTAGGAGGGACAAGGATCTACTATGAAGCAAGCATTCTATTTAGCCAACTACACCCCCTACACACCCACACACAAACACGTGTTAAAGACATACATAGATGGAGACTAATGTGTGAAACCCTAAACACAATTTACGCACCACAGCTCAGTCAATACACAATGGTTGTCCCAGAACATTCTAGATTTAGCACTTGCATAATAATAAAGATGTGGCTCGGTTAGAGATACACACACGTACGTGTGTGTGCTTGTGTGTGTTTGAAGCAAACAGAGGGCAGTGCCGGTCTGGAGGAAAATGAAATAAAAGAGGCAGGGAGGGGTGTTGGCAAATCTTTAAAGGGCTTAAAAAAAGGTTTATAGACAGTTGTGAACTCATGACACACACACACACACTCACACAAACAAAAAAAGGTCACTTAAACCCACTGATGGTTTATGAATTATCTCCGCAGTTGTTGTGCTGGACCAGTATTACACAACTCATAAGACGTACTGCTGACTTTGTAAGTTCAATCCTATTTAGATAGTAGATGATTATGATCTTGTTTGGATAAAATGTATATTTAACTGCTAACCGTCTATTACCACGCATCTAAAATGTTCCCTGTACAGATGTCTGTCGGGAGGGTTCATCCGCATTGTTTAAAAAGATATGTGGTTTCAATAGCCACTAGCCACAGAACGTACAAAGACCATCATTGGTCACCATGCTTTGTGCACCCACTATGACACACACACACGCACACGCACACAGATACATAGACAGACAGACAGACAGACAGACAGACAGACAGATGTAGGTTCATACGCTATACAGCGGATTGACCAGTCAATCTGCAGAACACACTTAGGACCACGGCACTCAAGCCATCTGAATGGAAGTAGGACAGAGTGGCCTTCTCCGTCAGCCTCACCACCGCTTTGAAACCAGTTGGGTTTGGAGAGAGACTTGGGAGCTCAGCTCATAATATGGTTACTGGTTAGCCACCAGTAACCGCACGCTGTGCTCTGAAGTTGCCTTCAGAGGCTTGATGCAGCTGGCTGATGATCTGTGCTTGGCCGGGTTAGCCTCTTTGTAGTGTGGCAGGTGGTAGTAACTGAAAGAAAAACCACGGAATGTCCCCTTCATTGGTTGAATCGTTTTTTTTTTTTTTTGCTATCGATTAGAAGCATATAGGAAGAGATTAGAGATTACATAATAATAATACTAATAATAATAAAAAACGTTATTTGTATAGCACTTTATAGCAGTTTATAGCACAACAATTGCAGCTCAAATGGCTTTAAACATGCACAATTGTGCTTTGACCAATTGGAGAAAAAATAATTTTTTTCATATGAATTATAAAATATAACAACCAAATAGAGTTTAAGTATGAAAGCAATAAGAAGACACAACATAACACAGTCAAGTTAAAAAATAAATTATCTTAGCCAGATAGCATAATTGAACAAAACAAAACAGCTGGAATATATAAAAATGGTTGTAACTTCTGACATACAGTACAATCAGTGGTCTTTGTTCTGATCAGCATTGCTACCTTAGCTTAACTGCATATGTGTGCTACATGGATACACCAGTAAAGGACACACAGGTTGACACCACAGTGTGAAAATGCACAGCCAAAGACAAATTGAATCACACAATAAGAATGCGGTGTATGTCCAGTCACCACTGAGGATATCCTGCGTGGTTTAGTTCCCTCATTTATACGAAGGAACATTTAACCACAGTGAAGTTGACTCACACCACTTAGCCAATTGGTAGGGCATTTACACCCTCAAACAAACCCCACCCTAACATGCATGTCTGTTAAAGTGAATTTCAATGGAAGGTTTGGGTTCAGGTGAAACTTAACCTCCACTTTCTCTATACATTTCACCTGCTCTCAATCTGTTTCTAAACGTGCATCTGTGTTGCATGGTGGGGCTAATCAATATTAGCTTACCTCGCATCATTTCTCATTTCCATGTGGAGTTCTCTCCGGCCTCAGTGAAATTAGGCTACTATTACACAATATGCTTTATTTTGGCCACTTAAACTCTATTATTATCTTTCTGATGGAAGATATAGGCCTATCTCACTCTTTTGCAAATAACAGTACTGCACATATGAGAATATTATACACATTAGCCTTTATACAGATGGACAGTAGAGGCAGATAAGAGTCTGTTACGGCAGTGCCAGTAAATGTTTCCACTCACTTTCCCAACAACTGATTTTACCAGCCTATATTCTTCCAGTCATACGCATACTTCACTAATCTTGATGCTGTCATTTCCATTTTTCGTCCATTCATTTGTATTTCTGGGCTGTTCTGCATGCACCCACAGACATATTTACTCACAGATGTATGCACACATTCAAGCACACACTCATCATGTATCATGGCTTAATCACCTATAGCACCACAAAAACCATTATTGCAAGCATACTATGGGCCACCATGCTAGCTAATGGCTCCACACTGCTGTTAGGCTGCAAACACTTATGACAAGCACATATTGAGTCCATTGTGTTTTCTGAATTTCTGTTTTTCCTTAGTTAACAGCACGCTTTGCATGCTATTTCTTCTTGAGTCCTGCCGTAGTGTTTGCAATCATGTTTTTCAGAAGCTAGCCCCCCGGAATGTTCTCTCCAATTGAACACGGCAGTTATTTCCTCTACTTCAGTTCCCATTAGGCAGACCGCAGTAGACACTGGTCTACACTAGTCTACTGCGGATAGGCTACAGCAGATACACGGCATTAGGCCTATACTTCATACTGTACAAGTCAGTCCCCACATTACATGTGATGATTCAGCGCAGCATAGCTAACTTCATGCTGCCAACCATTACACCATCACAACTCATTGTTAAAGCTTACCACTCTACCACCCGTTGCTTTACCTCGCTACCACCAAGGCATTAACTGTGACCTTTTTCCTGGCTTGCTAACATGGCCTTCCCAGCACACAGCCACTTTGTGATTCCACTGGGGAACATTTATCTCTGCTTCCTAGTGCACTTCAACGTGGAAATAAATAATTTCCGACCAGACAGGGATTTGCATAACTTGACATGCCAGATGGATTGCTATACATAACCATCTGGGAAGCCGTCCATCAAAACCATTGAAAAAAATATATTGATAATGTCTGTTTTTTTATTTATTTTACTTTTATTTTACCAGGAAAGTCCTATTTAGAAGTTGTTTTCAAGTCGTTTTCGCTATAGCACACCTAATAGGAGCAATAGTAGAAGCAGATAAATTGCTGCTCGGACTCAGTGACAAGAAGTTTTAGGCTTTCCAGGCTGATTCTTGCGACAAAGTTAAACTGAGGCTAGGATTTGCTGGCCTGGCTCCACCAGACTATTGCTCTCAGCTCAATTTATATTGCTGAGATTATAGTCTGGAAACCCTGTTCACATTAGCGTTCACACAGCCACCCTGTGGGGGTCCAATCAGGGTTGGTTAGAGAGATGACGTTGAAGTCAAGCGTGTTTCAAAATGGTGGTAGAGCTAGATGAGGCGATCAAAACACTTGTAGCAACGCCGATTGGTTCAGCGCTGTCCAATAGTTTCAAAAGTAACCAGAGGTCTATGCCAAGTAGGAGAAAATGACAGCGAACACTTCGCCAATGGAGTGTGACCAGTTTCACAAATTCCATGAAGAAAAGGATTTCAAGAAACTTTTACTGATCGTCCATTTTGAATACATCCCCTTGATGTGGGGGGGGCAGAGGGCAATTCTTTAAGGGCGGTAGTTCTTTGAGAGAACGTTGGCATCTTACAGCCATACAGACAGTTTGCGAAAGACTACACTGACCTTAAAACCACACGTCCCTTCTTCTCAAGACCGAAGCGAACATTTTAAGTGGTCACATGTCAAATTTGGCCAATCTCAGCTCTTGCTCTTGAGCAGTCATTTCTAGTTATGTCATCATTCGCCTCAAAGACTACATTAATGGAATTTCTCAGTGAGGGGTAATAAACACTTTTATTCAGACACTTTTTACTCAGACTGTAGATTAGTACATACTGTATATTAATAAAATAATAACATATATAAGCACATATAAGTATACTTATTGATTTATATGTGCAAATATAACTCCACACACATTAAAACATTTCTGACATTCATAATAAAACCCATAATTATTTTCATATGTTCACTCACAATGCCCTAATACTTGACAAATATACTCATCAGATGTTGGATTGTAGTCCTATGGTGTAAAGGGGTTGTAGTTGCATCATTCCAATAAAGTATTGATCTAGATAAATAACACCCATATGGAATATTTAGCATGAATTGAAATCTCACAAGTGTTTCCTACAGTTTAATACCAAACGTACATATGTGAACGTTAGCAAGAATTACTGACCATGCCTTTAATTACTTGGCAATTACGCCAGTACAACAGCAATCTGCCAAGGTGCAAGTGCACCTGGCTTTTAAAGGGAATGGGAGATGACACTGGTTTATTGTATGTTATGCCCAGAACACACCCATAAATAATGAAGAGAGTAAGTAGAACCATTTTGAACCGTGTGCCTGAGGCTGCGACAGTTTTTTCCCATTAATCTATGAAATGTGGATTTTGATGTTGTAAGTGCACTAATGCCATGCACGTTTGATCATCCTAGATCAATACAATAAGGCTCTTCATGTTAATGGGGGTGGTATTCTCTTCTTCTGCATGTTTTGGACACTAAACCATAAATTCAATTTTTTTTCTCGGTCTAAACATCAAAGGCCTGTTGAATAATAATTTGAGTTTTTTTTCACATACATTGTTCACTTGCTGTGCAATTCCATTGACAATAAACTCACAAAGTACTGTACGATGATGACTAATGTGAATTTTGGGATTACATGAAGAGCTCCTGTTACAAGTATACATAATTAATTCATTAAATATTACATATTTTCCCACAATCGCTCGCATTCAGTGTGGCTCAAAGAAATGGCTGGTACATTGTTAGACTGGAAGAATGGAAGAATGGAATAACCCCATTGTTTTCTGGCCCTAAAGTAAGGACAAAGGAGAGAAGGGACCATAACATTACCATAATCCTGTGTTCTCATTATCCCATCAACAGTGTATCAGACATGTACAAATAGTCTTCAGACTTTATATAGTTACATGTTTTTGAATGCAGTACGGTATTCAGCAGAGATGTGCACTTCCACCTGTGCAAACATCTGTCCTCAATGAGGACAATTACGAAAGAGACAAACAATGGAATACGTCACACCCACACATACCAACACCATGCAGTGCTATTCCTGGTTGGCATCTGCATTGGTGAGGATTCTCTGATGTAAGAGGTACTTTGTTCTGTGTGTGTTTTTTTTGTGAAATAGAGAGAGTTTTAAAAAGAGAGAGAATGTTTATAGATGTGTCTGAATGCCCTATTTCAGGTCCTCCTCTTCTTTCTTTAATGCAACCGGCTGGTATTCCCTCTTTCCCTTCATGTGGTTGGAATGACGCTTCCAAGAAACCCTGACGGCGCGAGTCCTGGGTTGCTGCCTGACCACTGGTGAGGCCACAGGGAGACCTGGCAGAAAGAATGCTTCTTGTCTGTGAGTGGAAGAAACGTTCTCCCCCTGACCCTACTGTACTTCACAAACAGGGTTTGGTGTTGATTATCAGCGTCCATTTCCTCTTGTGTTGATTCCATCTCTCCTTCATTAAAATGAAAGCCCTCGCCCTTTCTAATGGAAGGAATACGGTATATCCATCCATCCTTGCACCTATCCATTTCTTTCTCCTGAAGGATTTAACTTTTTCCTCTGTTCCATTTCCCGTCAGTCAAACCTCGAGTCGTCTGGGGTAAATATAGTTTGCAGTGCCGTTTTACTGGCAGTAGATCCATCACTGGATTTAGCAGGGTCTCCTTGTTGAATGTGACTTTTTGAAAGGTGATCAACGTAAAATAATTTAAAAGGAGGAAAAAAAATCTGACTTTTCAGCTCTGTCTGACCATATGGTTCTATATTAAGTCTTGTTTGTGCACGTGTGTGAATATATCCATTGATATGTCTGCACAGTAATAAGCAGCATATTCAGCCATGGCCAAAAGTTTCACTCATGACGAAAACAAGCATGCATTATTGAGTGAATGAAAGAGAGAAATCTTATTATAGTGAGCATATAAATTACACATTTATACAGAGGATGCAGCATTGCTAAAAGCTGAGCTAATCACTAAAATTATTGAATAATATAGCAGCACTGTCTTCAGAACTTATACCCGTAAAGGATTTCTGTTAGTGTGTAAAGCCTATGACAACACAAATGTACATACAGCTAGTACTGTAGTTTTCAAGCATTCGGCTTTCAATAATATTATTATATTATTATACATATCACATAGTTAAATATGTATAATATCTTGGAACTTACTGTAATCAATGGATAATGAGACATTCTTTCTCTTGAAATAAATATTGCTTTACATGTGATACAGTCCATAAAAAAAAAAAAAGCAGTCCATAAAAAGCAGTCCATGATACATATTCATATGGTGGTATATTTTTCTCTTTTCCAAGTCACAATATTTCCCATTAGTAAACACCATAGCTTTAAAGTGTTGAAATTGCTTTCCAGAACCGTAATAGCTGCGTGAGTCATTAAGGTCAAACAACTGTATTGGAAACCATTGGACGTTTGCATTGGAAATCATAATCCTGTGATGAAACCTTTATTCCATAAGACCAGTCTGTGCGACTTACCGGTGGAAAAAGAGATCTTCTGTAATGTGCCTATAATTATTTATAATATTACTAACTTTTGTATCTTAATCAATATGTTTTTTAATAGTACAGTAACCATACCAGGCACCATTCAGTTTTGAGACTCTCATATCGCTATAGACTATGCTATCCATATACGTTTCTTCTTAATAGACACTAATACCCATCAGCCACACCTAGGCAGGGATTCTTTTTAACAGCAATATGTATAAGGCCAGTGCTGGGAAAGCCCAGTAGCTAGTATGCCAATGGCATCCTGGGGAGAGGGCAGGAAAACAAGCTGCCTTCTGGAAGCAGCATGCCTGTTTGTCATCTTTTCCAAGGTAACCAGAGACTGCAGGAGACTAGCCTTGTGGAAACTGTGTGTGGAGATAATGATGGAAAAAGACAACAAAGCAAAAATGTGTAAGACTCTAGTGGAAACCCCACTGTCAAGTCAAGCTTATGTCATTCTGGAATAAGTATTTCAAATGTAAACGAGTGGGTGACGAAGAAACGGAGAAGCAGAAAGAAGAAAGCCCAAATGAAAAGCTCTGAATAAGAATTTGGTTCTTGCTGTAACACAATAGCTTGAGTCACATATCCCGCAGAATACAATTTCACAGGCCTCTTCATTTAGTGTACAGTGTGACACTTTCAGGGTCAAAACATGGGTCAAACACTATTTCAATATATCATATACTTTAACTTAGCAGAACATCTGTAACCAAAATGTTTAAATAAACAATGACAGGATTTCCACAACACTACATTATTTTCTGCCTAGTAGTATAAAGAAAGTATGTTTTTAAAAGCATTTATGATGCCCTATTTTTTTTATGCTAGCTGCTAGCTTCCATGTTTTTGCTATGGGAGAAAGCATTGGGGAATAGTGGGGATTTCCAAAGATTTAAACATGGACAATTTCCAAAATTAAAGGCTTGTGGCCAAAGACTATTTCCCATTTCTCTATGTCATGTGGTTTATTTTGATCCTTTTTTCATTAAAGTCTAAGTGAGGTCTCCAATGGTGAGGCCTTGTATGTACAGTAGTTGTGCAGTGAAGCCATCTTTACTTTGGCCCATAGCCAGTGTACAGTAGACTGTGGCCAGTAAGTAGCAACTTCTCCACGTGCTCTTTTTGGACAGCAAACATCAGGCACAAACACACATTCATAATGTTCTCCATGAGACAAATTAGACCAACGGGGGACAAGGACACTTGTTTCTGGCTATCGTCAAAATACTTTACATTTGAAAATAGATAGAAATTGTATGAGATGCATAGTTTCCTGACATTACACTGTTTTAGCAAACAGTGTAATGTTCCATGTGAACATTGTTTGTATATTTGTATAGGCCTCTGCTTTATTGAAGTGATTTCTACAATATTTATACTGTATGTATCTGTTTCCATATACTTTACAGCATTTATCTGATGCTATTATCAAAAGTGACTTACTGTATAATTAGTATTTGTCAGTATAGTTAATACTGTTGTGTTTTATGCCAGCAGTATGAACTAATCAAATACTTTTAATCATATTGAGCCATAGGGAAATACTTGTGGTTTTATTCCAGTCCCACTGCCATAAGCACTTTGAAGAGCTATTGCTGGTGCCCATGATGCACTATTCAAAAGTGCACATCTTTAGCATCGATACATCTGATCTGTCCATTTTTCCCCCCTAGGACAAATCCAATTTGAATTGCCCATAGACGTAACCAGAGATAGTTTTGCACCTGTCCATTGTATTCCTGATGCAGAAAGCTATCTAATATTAATTTTGGAATATTATTACCTTCCTTCTTTGGCATTAGGCCAAAAGTGTTGAGTTTTATTTCACTTTTGAGCTCTAGAAGTCGAGCTTTTAATGGCTCATAACTTCCCGACATTAGGGTGAAATAGTCGGAATTATAGTTCACTTTGGAGCTCTAGAAGTCGGGCTTCCAAATGGCTAAATTGCTCCATAAGCCTTGAATCCAGACTCTATAAAACATATGCAGTTATATTAGGTTGAGGTTCAGGTTGTTATAATGTAACTCTGTGAGTGATCTTAGTTCATAACCAATATCTAAACCATAAAAAAATTGCTGGATTGTCTACTGAAAATGTTCCGTCAATCAACGGTGCATCCAAACATGTTGCACAATCTTGCACTCAATCAATCTTCACTGCACGTGTCGTGTTAGATATACCAGCCCCGCTTAGGGTTTCCCGTAAATCATTTTCAAAAACCCCACAAGAGTAAACATGGCGACCACATCAGCTGCTGTGGTACTCCAGCGATCTTGCTGGTGTTATTCCTTCCCCCAAGGTCATATATGACTCACAGCTTTGACTGGCAACACATCCAAGGCCGGGAGAAGGTCTACCATATTGTAAGCCCTCAACCTTCTCAACCATGCCAACGTAATCTCTCTCTCTCTCTCTCTCTCTCTCTCTGCTGTAATACTCTACAAACTCGCTCATGAAACTCCTCAAACTCATTTGAACCATCTGAAATTCTTGTTCTTACACTCATTCTTGTTCTCATGTCCCACAATCTATGTTATTCATTCAGTCTCTCTCAATGTTCTCCTTGCCTTTTTTCTCTATCACGATACACGGCTGCCCAAATATCCGTGCCATAAATCGATCAATAC
Source organism: Forbesichthys papilliferus (assembly GCA_025399855.1). NCBI lineage: Eukaryota > Metazoa > Chordata > Actinopteri > Percopsiformes > Amblyopsidae > Forbesichthys > Forbesichthys papilliferus. The sequence goes on from JAODOY010084446.1 coordinate 34,283, forward strand.
AATTTCCTGTTGAGGCTTTTGCACCAGTGAGTGAAATTGCATCTGAGAATCCTGGGCAACGAGAGATTAAAAAAAAACAGTGAAACTTAAACTTTGAGGTGGACCACAGGGAGGTGCAGAGCAGAATATGAGAAGGTCAGTGATTCCAGCATGGTTTTCCTGAAATTTTCTTTGTGCCAAAAGGACATTTTACCCATTGACCTATACACGGATAGAGTGCTGATTTATAGTTGTTATAGTTGGGTTCAATTAATTCCACATAGTAACAGAAATGTTATGTTGTGTATTTGGTCACTTTGTTGATGTATTTATCCAAAGATTTTAGTACAATCGAATTCTAAATATTACAAGGAGAAGATATGGGTTAGGCATCTCGCTCAACGGTGCTTAGAGGTATGAGGTCAATTCTGGGGCTCATACCTATGATCGCTCAGCTGGAACTTGTGATACAAATGATTGTTTCTTTGTTGACATTCTCAAGTCAAATTCCTCTCTATTTTAAACAAATAATTCACTTCAACTGCATTTCAGTTCATTTCATTTAAAATAAAACATAAAATGTTCTGAAGACAGCTCTGGTCAGACCACTTTTTTAAGTGTTTTGTTTAGGAAAATGAAATGTAAACATTCTAATGAAATAATCACTTCACTTGATTTTTCCCTCTTTCTCTGCTATCCAGCAGTCCTGTGTTGCCCAAATGATGCCAACATGATCTTGTACTCTCCCTCGTGTTTAAACGGTACTGTTTCTTAATAATCTCCCACTTGCTTCATAGCTTGTCACACCTTTTATTTCTACGTCAAACATAACCACAGTTGGAAGCTCAGGACCACACGCCAGTTATTGGTTTGGTTCCTTTTTCTTTCATTAATTTATGACATCTGTTATGGAAATTATCAGATCTAGATGGATTGATTTACACACACACACACACGCGTGTGCACACACACACACACACACACACACACAGGACAGGTACTGTGTGCGTGCGTGTGTGTGTGTGAGTGTGTGTGTGGCTGTGTGTCTGTGAGGGATGGGGTGTGGTCACATAGCCTATACATGCACAAAGGTAACCATGGGGGCTCAACAAAAATATTGTAGCCAGGGATCTCCTGTTTACCAGTTATATGCAAACAAGACAGAAGCTTGACATTATCTGGGTTATCCTGCATAGAATCTACAGCATACTGTACATATCTTTGTTTATATGCCTAGTCGCCCGATAAAGCCATTTATTTCAACTAGAACTTCATTAAATTAAGTACATTATTTGTATACATACACTGTACTGTATCAGAGATGACATAATGCCAGTATAGAATGTTAGCCTTTAGCAATGTTGTCTTTTTCACAAGGTTAAATTGGAGGTTGTTCGGACCACCACACAACCGTACAGTATTTAAGCCCTGCAGACCAAAGCCAGCCACAATTTGTGGAAATAAGTCTGTGCACTGCCAGAGCAACTTAGGCTGAAATGTGATTTATGTGTGTGTGTGTGTGGGCTGAGGATCTGTGTCTGCGCAATACTGTGTGCTGTATGTGCATGTGTGTGTGTGTGTGTGTGCATTTGCATATAGAGACTAACAATTCTCAAACCATTGTGAAGGCTTTTTCAAATATGTTTCAGTTATTTCTGTAAATTGATAGATACTTTTCACATTTCCGTGTTTGTCGCACCAGAAGTTGTCATAGATGGGTAATACAGTAGCAGTAGCAGCAGCAACAGGTACACTACGGGTACAACACACAGTTGTAGTATTACTGAGTGGTCTGTTTTCTAAAAATTAACACCCCTCCCTTGCTTTCCACCTATTTTCAAACAATCGTGACCTCAGAAGGTTATGGGTCGTCAGTATTAGACGTGATATGGGTCCTACCGGTACGTTTTTAAATTATAACAGGCAGCAGCACCATTGTTTGTGAACATTTTCAGGCTTCCAACTATCACTGGCAAATTAAACTTGCAAGCAAAAAAACTGCAACGGCAGTCTGTTGAGATCATTTTGTCACATAAATTATTAAAAAAGTAATTTTGGATTATGCCCTGCACAGAATCTCAAGTTTTACGAGGCTCCTCTCTTATCCTTGTTTATTTACAGTGCGGTACTGTGCTAGCAGTTTAGCACTTATTAGCTCTCACTATCGTACCTGCTGGCCATGTACTACCGTACGTTGAACACTTAATAACATGAACGTTATTGTAATTGGCACTCAATAGGCATACAGAACAATACAACAAACAATTACAGTCCATCCATCCATCCACTCATCGTCACCTGCTTATCCGGAGTCGGGTCGCAGGGGCAGCAGCTCCAGCAGGGGACCCTATTCCACATTAACAAGCTCTGACTGGGGGATCCGGAGGCGTTGCCAGGCCAGTGTGGAGATATAATCTCTCCACCTGGTCCTGGGTCTTCCTCAAGGCCTCCTCCCAGCTGGACGTGCCTGGAACACCTCCCTAGGAAGGAGCCCGGGGGGCATCCTTACCAGATGCCCATACCACCTTAACTGGCTCCTTTCCACGCAAAGGAGCAGTGGCTCTACTCTGAGTTCCTCACGGATAGCCAAGCTTTTCACCCTATCTCTAAGGGAGAAGCCAGCCACCCTCCTGAGAAAACCTATTTCGGCCACTAGTACTGTACCTGTGATCTAGTTATTTTGGTCATGACCCACCCTTTATGATCATAGGTGAG
>JAODOY010084447.1:0-14297 GCA_025399855.1 Forbesichthys papilliferus
GAGAGAGAGAGAGAGAGAGAGAGAGAGAGAGAGAGAGAGAGAGAGAGAGAGAACCAGGAGGGGTGACTCTTGAGTGCCAGAGCCCCCGGGCAAGGTAGCGTCGCTGGCAGCAGGAGATGAATGATCTGGAACGCTGTGCAATGTGTGTATATGGCGGTACACTCGCACAAGGGCGCCAGGTACAGTAAGTATCTCAATTACAACGTATAGCCCCACCAGCTCCTCCTACCCTCCCGTATTTCCTGGGCCGGCGAGATGACAGTGAGGTTTTCTAAAGGTTGCGTGGGGCCTAGCGCTTGAGGCCGTTCTTGGCAGAGAGGCACATTTTATGGCGTGTTGTATTTGGCATCGGCCGCAGCGCTGTGCATCCGCTATACGCGTCACGCGTGGCTCACAGAACATTCTGGGCGTGGCGCCAGCCCAAGGTGGCACGGCGACCTCAACTGACTCGCGGTGTGTCACTGTCACACACGCGAGAAACTCTTTCATTTAACAAACGGCCGTTGTCTTGGTTATTCGGGAATGAGGTGTCATTTTGGAGTCCATATGTGTACAGGAATAATAACAATGGTAATTATCCCCATTCACTAAAAAGGAGATGTGCACTTCATATTTTAATTAGAGTAAAGTGTAAAACAATGTTCAATTCCTCACATGCCCTATTAACATTCTATCTCAACAGTGATCCTCTTGTGTGTCACTCAGTTATACTACATAGTTTGTGTCGATGATACAGAAAACAATGCCTGGAGCAAACAGTGCAGCAAGCCTTTGAACGAGTTTTTACTTTTTTTTTTTTTTTTTTTTTTTTTTGTTTTTTAAAATCTATTCCCTGTCCAAACATTGACGTGAGCCACAGCTTACATCTAATCCGCGCGTTTAACCTGTTGCTGTCCATCTTGCGTGAGACGCAAAGGTCATTATACTAAAGCTACGCCTGTCACCCGGGCTCAATGGAGAAGAGAGGGTTCATAGTTCCCATTTGCCAGCGTGTGTGTGTTTGTGTGCATGCAATGTTTATCGCCAGAATGACAAGCAATAACATGCTGGGTTGTATTGTCGGGTTTTTGATGTTTACAGAATAATGAGATATTACATGAGTATAAACATGAAATGCTTTAAGCGTGAACACGCTACCGTATTGCTTTATTGTGTGATTGTGTGTTGTATTATTTGATTATTATTGATATCTGCTATCTATAAGTGAACAGAAACCCAGTGGAATAAGTGTTTTCTCTCTCTCTCTCTCTATCTCTATCTCTCCCTCCCCTTACTTTCACCACTCCCATATGCATTCATATCCACAAATGTAAATCTGCCCGGGATGCCTGCATATCAAAGGTGGCCCATATTTTTGCTGTGCAGCAATCAAGGACCAAAGGAGTGGCTGTTAGTCCAGGATTATAAGCTATCCCCCTCTACATCCATCAAGGGGATAAGGCTTCATGCAGCGCCGCCTCTCGGGGAGGGCTTGCTTTAGTTCCCGCTACGGAACCCAAATTGGCCTCTCCCAGGCCTTTTATAAATACTCGGCAGCAGGGGCCGAGCGTTTTTCTTTATTTTTTTTTATTTTTCTTCTTGAGGAATGCTCGCCGAGCAACTCTCAGTCTCAGTCCAAGAACAGAGACAGATTCTTTACAAGAGGGACAAGCCATTTGCCAGGATGTTGTGGCAAAATGACAGAACCCAACAACTCCAAAGAGGAATACTATTTGACCAACACGCTGCATTGGTTGGTGTCTGTAGCTGCAGAATAGTTTTTCACCATACTTTAGTATCCTACAATCTCTCTTCTGGTCCTAGGGAATGACGATTACCTGTTTTTGTCACTGAGTGCCCTTTGCTAACCTGAAACAAGTTAGCTTTGTGATAAACCCCCTCTTTCTCCATTCTGCCAGCATTCCCCTTTCAAATGTGGGCAACAGGCCTGACGGCACGGCCCTGATGCGGTGATGGGAGGAAAAAGTAGGTAAAGGTTGGTAAAGGTAGAGGTTTTGGGGGAAGAAGACTTCTTTCATGCCTTAACTCTTGCCTATATTAGTTGCGGCTCGAAGCATGTGGCTGTATGCATTTCTAATTGCGCTCCAGGGCAAGCGTTAGATGCATTATGCATTGCATTAGCAGTGAAGCTAGCCTTTAAACCTACATATGCATGCATTCACCCCACATACTGTACATCAGGACTATTCCATGTACTCCAAGGCCCCCCCTCCTGTTAAGGGAACTGAGCCACGGGTGTTCAAGGTATCTCTCCAATCCGACTCCCTCATAATATTTATGTTCTCTCCTTCTTCCCTGGACATTTTTTTTTAATGCGATACATGATTGATCTTTGTGCTGCTGGACAGGTGGGCTGGTGTTTTATTTAATTTTATTATATATATATATATATATATTTATTTTTTCGCATACCTAAAACTAGCTATAAGTCTTACTATTAAAATTATTTATGTCAGCGTGCTCTTTTGCTGTGGTTATATGTGTGTGGATGCCTAGGCGCGTGTGTGAACTGTGTTTGCCGCAGCTTTGCATCAGGAAACCTCTCCAATATAACAAAGAGCAGCATGAATATACACCATTAGGGACCACAAAATTGGCTGTGAAGATAAAAATGCATAATAAGCCTAGGACAGATCAGACGCTGCGTTCCAAGCTCACACTCAGTACAGAGTAGTGGTAACTCAGAAGCTGCTTATTAAGGAAAATAAAAGAACCTCTGCTCGACGATTATGTATATTATCGTAAGATATGGGCCTGTGTCCACCAAAAGCTTCTTTTTTTTTTTTTTTTGGCAGTGACCACAAGTGTTTCTCTGAAGCGAGTATTGTTGCTAGGTTACAAAAAACGTCTTCTAGCACTTCACCGTTACGTCGTTGTCAGCGTCATAAGTAGTGGGCTATGGCTATTGTCTGTGATTATAGAAGAATCAGCTACCCTGGATAAATTGTTTTATATTTGAACTCGAAAACAAAAACACAATTTGCATCACTTTGTGCTCTCATTTACCGAGCAAGGTGTATGTAGTAACACCAAATCATGTTTTCATACGTACACACGTCGCTGAATTAGACAAAAACTAATTTACAATCTCTGACGCCACCTTTCACTTTTGACCAAAATACTAAACTGTCATGGAAACAATATGTAGCCATCTAGTGAAGGATTTGACAGCTATATGACCAACCAATTGTGACATTTGAGAAGGCGGGACCAAAAATTAAATGCAAGTATGTGCACACACAATGAAAGAAAAAGCCAGAACCCGGACATTTCTGCCAATTCAGAAAATCCCAGACAGACATTTATTAGGTCCCAAAAAGAGGAAATGTCCGGGAAAAAGATGATGTATGGTCAGTCTAGACTAAGGTAAACTATATGGACACATCACAAGGGCTGTACATGGCTTTACATTTGCTACCAGTGATATTAGTGACATATTTTCTATGCATTAGCATAGAGAATAGCAAGCATGTCACAAAAGCAAGCAATACCTATACAATATGTTTACTTTAGCTACTTAGCGAGCTCGTAATTGACAAACACCAGTGTTATCCAGCGGGAATACGTGTCTTGACAAAACTGGTAAATTTGCAACATGAGTTAATCAGACTGTGGTGAGACTGTGGTAGAGGAGAATATCAAAAACGGCATTCATTTTTCTCCTAAATTGCATAGACCCAGAAGTCAACAACTAACATGGGCATGGGCACCACAGAAAATGTCCGGGTCTATTATTTACTGTGTTGAAATGTCCCACCCCTCATTGAATTTAATTGTCCAGTGAGACAAGAGCGCAGAGGACGAAAATGATTTGTGCTGAGGGCACTACGCGATCAAAGTAAACGCTAAACTTCATATGATTTGTATAGAAAATAGACGCTGTCAGCTCAAACAACACTTGGTGGACAGGCCTTATACAGTAAGGATAAGGTTGTTCGTCAGGTTGAAAGAGAGTCAATGGCATCCACCAGGGCTCTGCTTTTGGTCCAGTCACAAACCAACCACATTCCAAGAAGAGCAGCCACAACTTGATCACCAGCACTCACCAAGATTCAGGTTTCCACAAGCATTGTAGGATATAGTGCAACGGTCTAAATAGAACACTCTGTGATCCATTAAAGAGCAGTGTTAAAAGAGCCATGTGCTCCCAACAGAGTCAACTGAACTAGGGCACGATTCTCACTTATACTGACCACCCCCATTTTGACAACCTGCCAGAGAGAGTGAGATAGCATTTAATATAGCCCCCTAAGCCCTGTGAATGAGGTCAGTCCATTTTCTAGGGGTGTATGTATGAAGTGAGCAGGTGCGTGTGTCTGGTAGGGTTTCACCATAAGTGCTAATTAGTGGCCATTGGTGTGACTATCATTCATTGGAGAGCAGGTCAAGTGACAATGTAGCCTTACCAACATTGACTGCCGAGCTCATAAGCATCAAATGGAACTTTCAATATCAATATTTGTGTGGTACTTCTACTTAGTCCACCTCTTTCTCTTAAGAATTTCAAACAGTAAAGAATAGAGGGGTTGAAAATCTCACAAACCAAATACCAAACTTGACTCAAACTCATATATATACTATTTTATCTTCTATTCAATGTAAAGCGGCCTTCTGTTGCGATTAAGCTACCTTGTTCTTGCAGGTCAACCACGCCCACCCTCCGTCACTGAACCCCCCTCCCCCCCCCCCCTGTCCGCCCCCCCTTCCCTGCCCGCCCTATTCTAGTACAAGCTTTGTGGAACATGGTTTGACCGACTGAGCTTTCAATCTTTGATGGCACTGCTGTGCTTCAGCCCTGCTCTGCCACTCAATGTCTCTCTCAGTCTGTCCGTACTGTACTGTATGTCTATATATCACGCATGTGTGCGTGCGCGCTTATATGCCTGGAAGGCATGCCTGTAACCATGAGCATCTAAAAATGAACCTACAAAGAGATGTGTGCGTGTCTGTGTGTGTGTGTGTGTGTGTGTGTGTGTGTGTGTGTAAGTGTAAGAGTATTAAGGACATGATTAAGTAGCTTTTGAAGACACACCCACACACACACATGCACATGCGACTATATTACAAGTAAATGTCAGCCTGTTTGATATTCCACTGGCACACCCTGATTTTATCTTAGCAGATGATGCATGGATACTGCCAATGAGGACCTAGCGAACACAGGCTAGTACCTCTTTTTAAGGCCCACTAATTGTGATGGGGCTCAACGCCGGTCAGGTCTACTTAGCAGTCGGCCCAACTGGGGACTGTGCGTAATATCCCCAAAAGGGAAGAAATGCTACCAGCAACATGCTGTGAGCATGTCAACAATAGCGGTGATGGAAGGATACAAGCGTTCAAGAGCAGAAAGTGAGACACACAATTCAATTAGCCTGGCTTCAACTTTGTTTATTGTGTGTTTTGTTGTGTGAGGTACCAAAGCTTTATGTCCAAAAGATTGCGTGGTGGTTGAAATCCTTGCTGGGATTTCAGCGTTGTGACAGTACTATATAGGCTATGTGACGTATGTTTATGTTTTCCATGGAAAGGGAAATCTGATGGCTCGACAAAAAAATGCAAGGTAAAGGGTAAGTCAACCAAATCAGCTGCTTGCTTTTGATAACAATCGCTTTGGGATTGGAATAATGAGACTTAAAAATGTGTTGACGTTAGCCTAAATGTTGATGGTGACGTATGTGCTTGCTTGCTGAGGGCAGGCTGTGCTTGTTATCAATGAATGAGTAGCTTGTGTAGTTTCTTAAGTTCACCAACACGTCACAGTGGAGCTAGCCTTGTCTTTTAGAAATGGTAGAAGCAATAACCACCGCGGCGGTTGGCGATGGGCGCCGCGCTTATTCCGTCCTCGCCGTCTCTGGTCGACACCCATTGGTTTCCCCAGCGCACGAATGAAGGCTCGTTGATTTCCTTGTTTGTGTGTCATTCAAAGAAGTGATGGTTTCATTCTGTCTAGCCTGCACTCGCGCCTGAAACCTCAAGCTATATTTAAAGTTGCGGGTCTGTTGGTCTTAACTGTAGGCGCTGAATTGTTTAGACGATCTTATCATGTGTATTTTCAGCACATTATGTTTTATTGTCACGGTTATCGTCAATACCGGTATATCGCAACACTCCTAACACACACACACTCACACGTTGGGGAACTTGATCAGACTTGATCAGATTAAAGGACATTTCAGAACTTTTGGTGGAGCAGTCTCTCCCCCAACCCCTCTTATCTCCCTCCCCCATCTCTACCTTTGTCAACCCCCTCCTCTCACTCTCCCCATCTGTATCTCTCTCTCTCTGTCCCCCCACCCCACCCCCCACCCGCCCCCAATGTGGGCCTGGCCTGGCTTCAGCTTGGCCAAAGTGAGCCAAGGTTCAGCTGAAGGACAGATTGACTTTACATTAGCAGTCAAGAGAGTCATGTGTCTCGCTGGCAGTAGAGGCCTGCACTCCTAATTGTCTTGTCCCAAACTACCCCCCCCCCCCCCAACACACACGGACAAACACACACACACACACACACACACACACAGAGAGCCAGAGCCACACACAGAGCCATGCTTTATCTGATGCCATTCCACCAAGGCTGGTGTTGACAGCATGGAGCAGGCTATGGGAACAGCATGTCCACACCCACCTAACTGGCTCCTCCTCTCAGAGGGTATGGAGGAGGAAGAGGAGGAGGAGGAGGAGGAGGAGGAGGAAGACCTCGAACAGAGACAGAGGAGAGGAGAGGGAAAAGAGGGGATAAGGTAGAAGGAATAAAGGATGAAAGGGAGAGATGGGGGTAAAGATGACCCAACAACATATTGGCTCGGGAACAGGGAAGGGGGGGGTCAATTTGGAACAGAAACATGACATGAAGGGTGTCACCGCCCCCAACCGCTGCAGGCCAAAACAATGTGAAGATAAATGCACGCTTACGCACGCACACAATGTATAACTAAATAGCTAATAGTAACAAACTAAATAAATAAAGATATTAACAACGATTGCAGTAGTATATTTTTGACATCCTCGTTAAAGAAATAATGTTGGGTAAAGGCAAAAGGAAGGCCCAATGCAAATGTGGTCGTGATGGTTTCTGAAAACAACAACCACACTCACACACGCAAACAAACAAGAGCATGCTGGGTGGGATACACCGACGCGCTGAGGCTTATGAGCTCATTCTCCTATCTGTGGCTTGCGTGTGTCACTCTCTGTGTGTGTGTTTGTGTGTGTTTGTGTGTGTGCGTACAGCACAACCTGAACCAAGACACCCACACACAATCACAGCTGGGGTTTTTTTAGCATGTCTTAAACTTAGTGACGCCTTTATTAGTTGGCGAGTTGGCTGAGTTGACGCTATGAGGTCCAAGACAAACGTCGAGATGCTTACTCGTGAATGTGCCTTCATTTCTCTGTATTTCTCTGAGTGGGTTGACCAGCAACTTTACAAGCAGCTTTGACGCTTTGGTGTGAAACTGGTCCTGAGTGGCCGACGCCACGCCCTGCCCCTCCCCCCAATTTGCCATGTACACGTTCGTTTCTGCACAGCGAGCTAGCTGGAGCACAGATGTGTAACGCTACCGCACACCGCACGCGTGTACAACGCAACTTATGTTATTTATTTCCATGGGGATACCGAGATAGCTGAGCCTTCACTCTCCTCCCCCCCCCTCCCTACCTCCCTCCCTTCCTCGCTCTGGCGATAAGACAAGAAACAACAATCAAGGCCAATTTAGCTGCCGTCCTGCATTGTAACTCAACTAATTACGAAGTGATACATATTCAACATTTGTTACCAAAATAACACAGTGTAGTTTGGCAGTGCTTTTCTTTTTTTATTCTTTTTTTCTGGAAAACAGAGAAAGACAAATAACATTAATTAGGACAAGAGGGGGCAATTGTGGAAAATTGGATCATTTCAACACATCTAAATTCACAATAAAACTAAATTATTTACGTCATGTGACTTCCAAAAAACATCCATTGTATGTGGTGGTGAAGATAACGACGCTACAAAAAGAAGCATATGACCCAAGTTCTGACTGATTTTGTACGGTGCTGATTTGCTGATATGGTTGGGCTAAATAGACTTCCGCTACAGTTTTATGATACACATGTCTGACAATAATCTGGCATTAATAGGAAAACTGCTAAAAAGATTCTCATCTCCTCCCTGACAAGCAGCAGTTAATGTTACCGACTATCTTCCCCAATTTAATCTCTCTTAGCTTGTATCTTCACTCATTTCTGTGCGTCTTGTAATTGATTAGTCAGACTAATGGTACATGGGACTGTGTTTTTATAGGATTTGGGATGAGAAACCAAATTCATAATTCATCACGTCCAATCGCACATGGAAACACGCAAGGAAAAGCTTGCATAACGTAAGCTGGAGTGCCGCTGTGTTTGTTGCCGTGACCATTTGCTGTATCAATTATTCAAACTGACAAACGGCCACTGGCCGTGTTTTGGCCAATTACAGTCGGGCCTACTGCAGGGCTAAACAGGGCCACTTTATCACCTCGGGCACTATCTCCGCTGCCACCTGCATTCTGTGACATGTCAGGAACCACAACACTACCATCGCCACAGGTGGGGGGTGTCACCACAACTGGACCATAATAAGCAACCACTAAATGTAAGGGTGTGTGTTATGTCATGTGCATTTCACAGTCACTGATCATGTAGATCTGGTTTGTGTGCGTGTGTGTGTTCTAGAGACCACTGCCTATATTTTCATGATTGTATATCAAGGTCTGTTTCTCAGAATGTTCTTAGTGACTGTTGCCACATTGACATGGATGGGATGGGTTAAATGCAGAGAACACATTTTGCTACACGTATGTGTATGTGACAATAAAAGCACCTTTACCTTTACATTCTATTAGTCTGTTTCTATTAGTCTGTTTCTATTCTGTTTCTGCTGTTTTTATAAAGCTAAGCTACATAAGGCGTGTCTTAAATCACTGTAATTGTTTAAACTTAAAAGCACTTAAGGCCAAATTGTGCTGCTAAACAAACATTGTTTACCCAATGATACATTTTCTGTCAAAGCTTCCCTTAGTTTGCAGCAAGTCTCCTGTTTCCAGCCCACCAGGTCTGGACAGGCTATGCGATTGCATAATGTGCTGATATGCAAATGACAGTGTGTTTGTTGTTTGTGTGTGTGTGTTTTTTTTTTAAATTTGCATACAGACCCCCTGTGCAGTGTCATTCCGTGCGGTGTTGGAGTGGCATCCATCACCTTTCCTCAGGGTCACTGAATTACAGTGAATGTACTCTACCAAACATCACTACACCCATAGGGTCAAAGGCTACATTGGCGTAACATGCCTTTAACAATTTCAGTACAAGAAATTAGAAGATAAGAGTATAAGATAGGGTAAGAAGAATTCATGTTTTTCCTCTAACATTTATCAGTGTATTTGCACTTTGAACGTGTGAACTATATGTGTGTGTGGGTGTGCGTGTGTTCCCAGCTCTACTGTAATGTTTGTGTTAGCCTGTTGCATGTGACGTCTGTGTGAGGTAGGTTAATGCAGACAAATGGCCTGTTAGCAAATAACCCAGACAAGAATGTGGACTTTTACCAGTAGACAGATCCTCAAACAAAGATACTAGATCACAAACTTGAGTATTCAATTGGAAATAACACTCTCAAATCTATATAGGCATGTCCCATGTTGACATTCTTTCAACATTAAATTGTATTTAATAATCTTTTTTTAACTTTTTCAGTGCATTGAGTAGTACTCATTGGTTAGTTACTCAATTAATCTATTTGTCACTGTATGCTGGTCATTAGAAAAGAAATACACATGATAATGAGTAACCAGGGTCTTCGGGTCAGAAACCTTGCGTGCATGACCCAGAATACACCACCACGATGTGTTCTGTACCAATACAGTCTGTGTAGGTTAAAATGGCTTTTTGCATTTATGCTGTGTTGGCACAGCACTGTTCTAATGCAGTTACATTAAGTTCTGTTGTTGCCAAGGCATTGATATTCACTGTTTTGTTTCTGTCAATGCACCCTGGTCTCTTGTCTGGGACATCCCTGACCTGCTGTGACACCTGTATCCACAAGGGGGTTGTAGGTTATGGAATTAGAGGACGAGAGAGGAAAGGCAAAGATGCCTTATAATGTTAACTCTTTTTTTCCCCATATTGTTAGCATACTGTTGCATTGACTAGTTTTATGATGTTTGAGAAGACATCGTCACATTATTATCAGGGTTAGGGAATAATGCTTGTATCTTTGTTGTTAATTGCATTTTTAGGAGTTTAATCAAAAAATGTATTATTATCTAAGTGTTGGTTTGGTAGATCAAATTTAAGTTAATTTTTGAGAAAAACATTGAATTGTATGCACACACATAAACACATAGTGACTAGGGATGGAGACAAATACAAATACGTCAATCGGATAAGCGCAAATAATGTGTTTTTATGAATATATATTTTGAACAAATATTTTAAAAATTATTTGTGTTCGGGAAGAAAAGATGCAACCCAGTTTCAAATAGCTGGTGTACAGTAGTGAGCGCAGACACCGGTGGAAGTTTGTGCTCCGCCTGCTTTGCTGATGTGACATGAAGATAGCCTAAGAGTAGTAGTCGCGTACAAGTGAATTGAATAGAGCTGTGCTGAGCGCTGTCGGAATATAATTAAAATGCACAAAAGGCAGTAGGCTACGTTGCTACGCCTGTGACACACTAATATCACACTGGAGAAATGCAGTGCTTTAGTAGTGTAGCAGTTGTAGGTCTAACTTTGTTATTGTTTTGAATCGGATCTACACACAGGACAAGGATTGAGAGATTTGCTAAACATGGTAGCTACTCGGTTTTTGGATAGTTGTCTGCTGTACTATCAAATTTTGACCACTTATTTAAAGAATATTTGTAATACATACAGTACAACATAAAGACCACACATGACAGAAGACGCTATGGTTGATTAGTGTTGAACTTACAGTTCATAAACAGGGTAAGGAACTTTTAAAATGTTCTACAAAAATTTCAGTACACCGAAACCTGATTACTAGTTAACTTTCCAAATATAACCAACAATATTAGACATACAAAGCACATAAAACATTGAAAAAACTTTGAAAATAATATTGCCCTAGATAATAATCATGCCTGAAAACAAGTGTTGTTTAGTATAATTTTGCTAGAAAATACTGTGCAATACTTGCTTTGCTTCCTCCGCAAACACTTATTCAGTTACCAGAAAAATGTCACCAAAGAAAAGTTTCACAAAAACTTACCTATTACCATGGACCAGTTATATGTATTTGCACGTTATATAGCCTATTACATCCATATAAGAACAGCTGTAGACATAGCCTATATCTGGAGCGATACAGCTTTAGGCGAGTTGCAAGTGCTCCCACATATGGCAATCAGTTTTCAGGGGTTGTACACAATTAGCCCAATTGACCCAACCTTTTCCCTATTGTCCAGGATCGTTACGCAAATTTTCACTTTTGTACAATTACAAATATGAATAATTTCGTGACACAACAAATACAAATAACAAATACAAATAGTGGGCTTTCTGCACATCCCTAATAGTGACCCCGCTGATGAGCATAGGTCCCAGGAATAGAGAAGGGCTTGTGTAAAAGACAGCCTTAATTACAGTGTGGGTTCACTGTGAAGTGTGTGTTTTTGGCAGAACACACCGATTAGAGAGCCTGTGTTTTTATAGAACAAGACAGGAGAGACCGGCTGTAGAGGACATGACCATAGAGGCCCAAAATAAGGCTGGACACCCCCCGAGGATTGATCATCAAGTCTCAACAGGTCTCTTAATTTCCAAAAGGACGTTTTTGTTTTCTGTGATATTAATAAAATGAAACTTCCCCATATAGAACAATACACAATATATGTTCTTCTGTATGTTCTCAGTGGCATGGCAACAGTACACATTTTCTACAGACATCAAACAGAGCTACATGTATTCTTATGGACTAGTTGTTGCTGCAATAGCTTAATTACCATATTCTTCAGGGCATACATATATGGGGAGATGTACAGTCCCATATTCAGGGAAATAAAGCATGAGGAAAATATGTGCATAGCAGCCATGTACATTTTGCCAAAGCACACAGTGTTAATGGCCGTGCTCGTGGTCAGTGTATGCAAATGAAACATTCCCATCCCAACCTCTTCATTTAGTTCGGATGTTTCTTCGACAATAACTCGGTTGTCCAGGCCAGCGCATGACCAGGGGGTTCCCTCCAACGCAGTCCAGGCCCAAGGCCTTTGATCACACTAGCGTAGGAGGCTGCTCAGAGTTCCATGGAACAAGTGAACAGAATGAAAACAACTATTTGTGAGCGTTGTCAACTCAACTTTGATGAGTTGGCCTTTTGTTTTTTTCACATTTGGTCCCGTACACCGAAACAACGTGTTTCAGATAAAATGGTCTCAATCTGAGCTAATCACCACGCCCGCTGAACAGCTTTGTCACAATTTTTAAGACGGCCAGTTTTGATGGAGTACTTTTCTCACCCGCTGCCATTTTACCCACCCCAACCCCTTCAAACAAATCAATAGTTTAGCCTTTCATAGGAAAGATTACAGAGAAATAGCTATTAAGGGCTTAGCCTCTATCACTTCTCCCATCTCAAAGCCACTTAACGGCTCCGTCAGTCTCGGCCCGGGTCCTAGGCCGCACTGCCCCGTCACACGGCCGGGGGACTTAGGGAGTCAGAGTGTCACTTTGACTTTGGAGATGTACCTGGCACTGTGCGTGGCTGGCCATGCCGCTGGCGCCACACTGAGATAGTATACGCTCAAAATGAGAAGGCTAAAAACATGGAGCAAGAATATAAACTACTGCGCAAGATGTACTTTCGTTTTGTTGTAGCCTTACGAATATTACCAGATGTCAGTTTTATTTTTCTGTATGTTTTCCACGAGATTGAGTGCTCCTTCAAAATGGCTGCCTTCCTATCTAGCTGGTGTTAAGTGTGATTGAAATGAGCAGAGGGTTGCCTGGCTCCAGCAACCAGGGAATCAAAATAGCAGCCGTAATCAGTAAAAATAAGAACGGCAAGCCACTTTGACTGTTGCCCTTTTTAAGAAAAAATCACAAAGCCCTGGCATTGTGTAGCAGCCAAACCAACCCAGTGACTTCACTGAATAATGACAATTAAAGTGCCTAATTGCCAACTGCTAGCAGCACCCAGGTCCACTGTTCTGAGGGTTTAAATTGTATTTACTAATTTAGTTTGACCCATAACTGCTAGTCTGCATCGTTGCCCTACTGTGGAAGGCACTGTTGAGGGTAATCATTTGTGATACATGGTGTTCGCAGCGCCTAGCTGCTACAGTCTCCCGCAATTAGCTGCTTGCAAAATGGCTACATCAGCTCTCGTCGCATGCCCAGCGATGAGAGGGAACATGAATAGCATGTAATTATGGCTGTTGGCATTTGTGTTCGGTTGTGTGTCTTATAAACGGCATTGGTAGTCTTTTTATAGACTGGAGACTGAGGGGGGGGTAATTTTATGACAAAAGAGGAAAAGAAGTTAGCGGAAATGTGATATTTGATTTATTTAATATTTTAGATTTAAAGTGCTGTGGAGAAAGGAATGTGCCCTCATTTTCTAATGTTCTCAAATAGGAGCGCTGTTGTCGGAAAAGGAGCATAAATGATCACCACTAGAAAGCAGCGATGGGTAAAATGAACCTACCCAACCACAATCATCTGCGGAATTAGCATTCAGTCACTCATTCAATGATATAGTCCAATGAACACTCAATGTAATCCTTTGCCAATCAATAGAACTGGCTCGTTCCAGGTGGAAAACTCAACAGGGCCTTTTCCGGGGACCTCAGCATGGCATGCAGAGCTAAGTTAATGTATAAGTATAGCAGCAGGTCTGAGTAGCCCAGGGCTAGCCCAGCTGGTCTTGACATCTCCTTTCCTTAAAGAACTGGCTTGGCATACGCCTAAGCAAGCTGGTTGTTCACAGGTTGTGTGGCCCGACAGCTTTATCTCGCAGACAAACCACAACAACAACAAAAAGAGTAACAAAGGCTGTTTCCAGGCAGGATTCAGCAACGTGTGTTACTGAAGCACTGGAAGATGAAAACCACACATCAAAAGAGTGAAACTGAGGGAATTCATCCATGGCCAATGTTCCCACGAGCAATGAACGGGATAAGTCAGCTTCTATGTCAAGTTCTATTTGCAAGGAATGCTAAAGGTTTGATGGTGTTTTTTTCTTTCTTTCTTTCTTTTTTTTGTTCTGAAATAATAAAAAATAAAATGTTATATTTTCCTTTCACACTGGTATATATATA
>JAODOY010084448.1:0-14295 GCA_025399855.1 Forbesichthys papilliferus
TATATCGAAGGGGACCAAATTTTGTTCATCATTGCACTGAGAAAAATCTGTGACATTATCTAAAACTGCCTTAAAAACACATATTTACATTTACAATGTAAATGTAAATATGTGTATGTGTAAACTGGCATATTCAACCTGATCACTGCTCATCTGGACACAGCGATATTCTGTTTTCTTAATTGATTTTAGAACCTTACTGATTTCATACACTGTATTCTGTTTTTTATTTACTTTATTATTGTCACATTGTTATTTACTTTTGTCTTGTAAGGTGACCTTGGATGCTTTGAAAGGCGCCTATAAATAATAATTATTATTATTATTAATCTTAATATGATAACTGACCGCCGCCAAAAGGAGCCCAGATGACCCTGCGGATAGTCTTCACCCAATCCTCCATGTCGTTCTGGGTGCTGGCCATGAGGAGGTAGGTCTCATGGTTGGAGGTCATCCGCTCCCTTTCTCTCCCTGTTGAAACATTGGCCAGATTACACATCAGTAAACATATAACTAAGTCTAGACAAGGGGTTCAAATTTTGTTTAAAGCTTAATTTACTGGTACGGTTGTGCAATAAACATGAACCACCTACTATCTGATGCCTAATGTAAGTTGTAAGCCCAAGAATGTCATGGACAGTACCATACAGGCAAATCAGAACTGCAAATGGAATGGGCTTTATATAAATGTGGAGTATGTCAAGTCATTATAGTAGCTCAAATATAGCAGTGAAGCATGCAGAGCCAGCTCACTGAAGCATAGCCACCTCAAACCAACAAATAGACCTGTAAAGCATTTTGCATGATGTTCCTGGATTGTTCCAGTTGTTTGTTTGCGCTATACACTCTTAATGTAATCGCTATTTCCCCACTCATAATATGCATTGTCATTGGGCATTTCAAACATTGTGCGATTCTACATTCTGCCATGGCTAAAGAACCCCATGGCCAAAACTATTCTTTGGGTATCAAGCAAATGAATTAATGTGCTGAACAATATCAACACTCTGTCAAATAGTTCTCAAATGAAACACATAATGTAGTGTGGGCAGAGTGGATTAACAAAGAGAAAAATAAAATATGCATTACTACCCCCACAGTTCTACACTATCTAAGGTGGTCTTGCGCCTTTTCTGATTTGAACACAAGATGAGGCCATATACTTTTACTTCAGAGTAAAACACAAAATGGCAGATATGTTAAGGAAGGACTCAGGCTTACTGCAGTGACCAAAGTACTGCTGTACTACCAGGTAAAATGCAGATTGCATCAGTATTCTCATTTAAAATGAACTCATTTCAATTCAGGAGAAAGCCGCATGTTTACAGACCATATGTTGTAGCCTATCCTCTGCACAAGTGAGTGCACGCTCACGCAAACACACGCACACCCTATGAAAATAAATCACTCAATGAGAAACACTCAATTTATATTAAATTCAGCCATTTAAAATATATATAAACAACAACAACAAAAAAAAAATAATTTTATCTCCCTATCCATCTCAATGAAATGGTAGACTCCACACACCACAACAACATCTCTTGTTGTTGTGGTGTCATTGTAAACATGAATGGAAAAATAAGAATTTGACAGGAAGTGCCAGAAGTAGCGTGATTAAAACCATTCTTCTGTTATTGTTCCACTACACTGCATCAAATCAGTCTGGGATCTCACAAATGAAAAACACCAGTACTAATTGATAAACCAGTAGAGTTTGTGATTGCAATTAAGTAGTGGTCAGTTTTAAGTAGGGGTGCACAATATATCGACTCAGTATCATATCGCAATGTCACGTTGTGCAATATCATATCGAAAATGTTGCAGGAAGTGCAATATTCTGTTTATTTTGCGGAGAGATGCGTCTGTTGGCTGTTTGGCTTAGTTGTGTTTGATTTGGACAGAAAAGTAAGATGTGTGGCTGACATTGCACACAACGACATGAAACATTAGTGGCCAAAAATAATGCCTCCTCGGTATCTTGGAATTACTGTTGTTGTTGTTTTGACATGTTATGAATATATTCTGATGCATTTTCCCATAACCTTAAAATATCTAAATGTATAACCATATTGCAATTTTCATGATCAATATCATATTTTATCAATATCGTGCACCAAGTTTTAAGTCTCATCCCCACACGGGGATGACTTATTAGTTGAAGGTGGTCCAATCTGCCTGTTAATGACCTGGTTGAGTGGAACTATGGGGAATATATAGGAGAAACAGAAGCCCATAGGACCAACTGCTATATTTGGAGTCTAGCTTCGAGAGGGAAAGAATGATGCGGCCGGCCTGTCCTGATGAGATCTCTTTAGCAGAGAGCAGAGGCCTGTGTTTGACCTCTTAGGTATGCAAGAGAAACTATGTTTAGGCTAGTGTGAGCTTAGCTCCATTCACAAACACTACCACATCTATTGTAAACACTTGTCAGTGATTAACCCAATCACAGACACATGTCTTGTTTCACACTTAAATGTGAACTAAAAAGGCAGCGTGTATAATAAATGCCTCATTTGAAGCAGAGGGCAATAATTCATAGACAAAGATTAGGCTAGTGCATTTAGTTTTGAGGAACAGTGTAATTTGCAATTAACTTTTAATTACCCTGACAAAAAGGGTAATAAAATATAATGTAATCAAGTCCTCTAGCCATATTTGTGTTTTTAAGTGTGTAGCTGAGCCCTCTTTGTATTAGAGACCAGATTGCAGCTGTAATTGTCTGTAAAATGATAGACGATTTCCCATTAAGATATAAGACGATCTACAATTTACCCAATTTTGTCATTCCCGCTCTCATTCTATTATAATGCTAAAAATGTGTTATATTGTGCACCTTATAGATATTATAATAGTTCAATCCACACAGAACTGCCTGGTGACAATTGGTGCCTGGTGACAATTAAAATGGTAAAATGCATAATCTCACAGAGGGTAGATTAAAAACACTGTAGTCTAACAATGACAGTAGTCATCAACATTCATTAAAATCAGAGTTCAATGTGTTAACATGACTCAATAAGCGACCAAATAGCCTACAGAAGTATATGAGGGACCGTATAACTGTCAATTTAAGTCAATGAATTGCGAATAGAATTTGAGGCTATTGAGCACATGTTAATTAATAATATACTGAATTTGTTTCTGTTTTTAAGAAAGCAGAGCGCATACAGCGACAACAAAGAAAAACAAAAATAACTTACCGGTACCTTAAGTGTAGGGACACCGACAAAGCATGAAAAGAAATTAAACCTATGAAGTGTTTCAACGCGTCCTTAATAAATGTCAACTCAGTTCTGAACCACAAAAATCAATCATATCCGAATCGGCATTTCTCCATAATTACACTTGACCGTCTGGTCGAGTAATGCCCAGACGAAAAGTCTATAGACTAAACCAGTTTATGAAAACGCACTACGAACACACACACTTCAAACCGCGAGACGTCGGGTATAGCACACGGTGCGGGGTGGTGGTCGTAAAGAGAGACCTGTTGAGACGTCGGGTATAGCACACGGTTCGGGGTGGTGGTCGTTAAGAGAGACCTGTTGAGACGTCGGGTAGTACACTGTTCGAGCGGAGACAGACAATAGAAAAAAGCTCCCACTTGGATGATGGGGATTGGGGGGGGTTGTGGTGGTCGTGAAGACCCGTTGACTACTGCCATATAGGCTGTGTATTTTAAAGATGTTCAGGTAATTATGTCGGTTATTTCGGACATAATTGGTTACATTCCCTTTTTTTTTTCTCCTTCAAAATATCTTAACACACAATCACACACTTCTTGTATCCAGTTGTCTGTCGGCTACTTCCTCAGAGGATGTCCTGCACTGCGCCCTTTCGTCGGCTTCCTTTTATTTAATTAAGCCAAAAAAACAACAACAACGTAAATATTCACGTTTACTACTACTGCCAAGCCTTATGTGGGTAGTTTCAACAGCGTAATATTGCATCATCATTGTATGAAGGTGTAAAAAAGAAAAGAACAGCCCTATTTATCATTGACCACAGGCCATATCCTCTAGGGGTCAATTGGGGTTGTGCATCTGTATGCATGTATTCTCTAGCTTCTGAGTGTGGCGTGAATTCTATACTTCTCAGTCAAAGCAAAGGCGCCCACGACAGCATCATTTGCATTAATTGTCATGCAAAACATGTTGCGATTCCAAGCTGTCTCACTGGGTGCTTTTGTCCACATAGCCTACTCACATGAGATTCAGCAGCTGTGTATGAGTAGAAAATAGGTTTGTATAATCATAACAACAGTTGTTGGGGATAGTGTGCAACTGCAGTGTAAAAAACAAAAGTGCTGCTCCTCATTTGACTGCCTGACTGCCTGTTTGTCAGTATGTTACTTTTTTTTTTACAAAAATCCCAGGTAGTTATGAATTATTGTGCTGACTGACACCGACATCTTCTTTTGAGCTATTTGTCCACGGTAGCAGGATGAATGCTCAGCAGGACAGGCAGTATCACTTGAATAACAGTCTTTTGGTGCACAACGGGATGCTTTAAGGCCCTTCTCTGCGGGCTATTTCGCTGTGGTGCAGGCTGTAGCGATACAGTGACAAAGCTCCTTTACATGTCATCCATGCTGCTGCACCCATTCTCAGAAACACAGATGATTTAAATGACAAAGCCTGGAAATGCAGGAATATGATATCTCAGAAGCTAATCATAGCCTAAATATGGTTGACAAATTAATCCTTTCATGACATGGGGATTTATAGAGTATTTTATGAGCTCAATGGCTACTGTGACATGACATTGCATCAAAACAAATCAAATATCCCCCATAGTAATGCCAAGTGAATTAAAATAATTAGTATGAGGGTGGAGACAACATCCTAGCTCAATATGAAACACACAGGGTGATAGTTTTGTACACATAACGATGAATGGAAAATAAAGCGGCCTGTGAAAAATGCTTGCTTGCAGCTGGCCTCCAACATTTATTTGTTTTTGAGCTTTAGCCTCTTGCAGCGTTATCTTCAGTAGCCTACAGAAACTCTATTCGGACAGATTCCTCAATGATTCCGTTGGCCCCTCCTAATAACACTTCAGAGTCTAGTTGTTTGCTAGACTCCAGTCTCAGATACTACAGCATTGTCTGATAGTGCCTCTGGAGAGCTAAACATTTCTGAACTCAAACCCAGTCAGGTAAATGGAGTAAGCAAATATAAAGAACAAACACAGAACATCTGAAATAATAAGTGCCATGATGGATCACTAAGCATTGTTAAGGATAGGCGTTCTTATCTTAAGGATTTGCTGAGCTCGCCACCAGAGAAGGCTCCGCTATAGCCACAACAAATGTCACAATGTCCCAGACCTGCTTGGCCTCAGACAGTAGGCTACAACATTTTAAACTGAGGGTAGCAGCTCTTTAAACAAGAAGGATATACATTTTTCATTTCAGAAGACAGCTGACATTGAATTCCAATTCCTGTTTGATACACCAAGTGCTACACCAACAAACCAATATTCGATTAGACATGAATGTGTAGTCCATCATGCAGACATACTGCACCTCTCCAGAGCTCTTCAATTTTAGCAAAACATAAAAAATAAATAATATAAATGCTGTAGGCACAATTGCTGCCTTTCATCTTTTAGAAGCTGTTGCTATGCAGATGTAATTTGTTAGTGTCAGCAGTGTTTTGTGACTATTGCCTGTAATCTATATATTTTTGCATGCCATATAAACTATCATACTGGTTTCATTGTGCACATTAGCATTAACCCCACTTGCATACAGTGGACATAAATGGTCAAACCCTGTCTCCAACGGCAATCAATGGCTCTAAATAGGTGGGACACTACAAAGGCTTCCACTGTACTGTAATTATCACAAAATACCCAGTTACACACCACCTCTATACTCGTAATTACAGCAGGTTTGTCTTCTAGGACAACATTATTAATTTGTTCTGCAGCAGATGGAGCCTGTGGATCTAGCTAAATAGAATACATATAAGCATGTAAAGCATCATATATTTGTTTAAACCAAGCCTGAATGTATGAGACAAATGGAAAAGGACAAAATGGACGTAGAAATGTAAACTTGCTGTTTGCCAAGTTTGGAGGAAGCCACAGCCACGGCCCGGAACACAGACCATCCAGAAACGCAGAAGCTAAGCATTGTTTAGCTTTGAATGACTAAAACATGTGTCATGTTTCTCCAGGTGCATGTATGAATGAATGGATTATGTGAGCATAAACCATATGCATAAACGCATCACTTTGTGTGAATATATAGGCTATTCAGCTTCAACTCGCTAATTCTTCTGGCTGCATGAACACTCTTGTTTGCATGCAAGCAGAGGCAAGTTGAGATTTAATATTGTGTCTAATGATAGTCTGGGAACTTCTCAGAAGTCCACGCGTCATAAATACCACCAACTGAACAAGAAATCGGCGTCAACTCAGAGATTCACTTATATTTGCTACATCAGATTTCATAAAAACCAAATCTGCGGCCATACCACACATACAATACACACACACTATTTGTTCATTCAGACTACCGGTACACTACCGTACTACAAGAGCGACTGAACGAACTATACCGGTACGGTAACGCCATAGTCCACCTCGGTAATATTATCGTAGACGCTATTTCATTCACCACTATCACGCCTGTCTTGATTTCTTACAAATCTACTTGCAAAAGACAAATAAATATATAGGAAATACATCACACTGTTGTGCATTTACACAGTCGTTGTAGTCGACTACGGTATTCCACACAGGGAATAATAGTTAATGTTTAGCTAGCGGCAGTCTAAACACTGTACGACCGATCGCGCCGCTAACCAAGTTAAGTTACCTACCTATGTGTGAAGATGACGTTACATCTGATACTCCAAATTGAGCTAAATGATTTACAGGCTGATTAACTACTTCCATGCTCCCTCCCCACCTCTCTCCCTCTGGCAATCCCAAAAAGAGGCTTTGGGAGTGGGATACTAAGTCCTGGCCGCTTGAGTTAACGTGTTAAGTGAGTGCAGCCTGCATGTGAGTGAGCGAGCACAGCTGAGAGACAGGAGGGGTGGGGAGGGAAGGGGCGGGATGGGGCCCGGGGGGCGAAGGGAGGGGGGGTCTGGAAGGGGGTCTAGGTTTGGAGAAAAGGGGGGGGGGGTCGATGATTGAAAAGGGGGTGGGCTGCAACACCGCAACACCATGGCCTTCACCGGACTACATCTACCGGTACAAGGCTATAGCCTACAGTCTACCTGCCTACCTACAGAAGCACAAACATACATGAAGTTATCGGCTACATAGACATTGGCAGCAGCAACTAGTTACTAGTTACTAATTACTGTAATCGTATTACTTTTTTCAGTAACTAGTAGTGTAACTAATTACTATTTCAGTAAGCAGTAATAATATTACAATTACTAATCCAAGTAATGCTGCATTATTGGGTTACAAGAACGAGATTTCTGATCTTAGAAAACTGAACCAACCTGTCCAATCATCTGAATGAGCCTGTGGGAAAAGATAATTATTACTTTAGCATATAGGCTACTGGCCACCCCCCAGGTGGAGGCTGTACTGACATTGTGAGCCTGTGTGGGCGCTGTTAGGGGAGGAGTAGAGAGGAATGCAAACCAGTCATCATGTGCTTCAAACCAAACAACAACAAAATGTTTCAGATCATTCACTACGAGGGTAATTCTGGACACGACAAGGCTTGCAGGGTAGGCTATATAAAGTAGGCTACAATAGCAAATGTAAGAACTATGTTTCATCAGTTATTAGACCAAATCGAGCAGCATTACAAAATATATAGGCCGACTGTTCCCTCTATAAATCAGTGCACGTGTACTCCAAGCGCCATATGTATCGGTTCCCATGCCAGGGAAGATCAGTGAGATAAGTGCTGTCTATGTTGCAGGTGCAGATCTTCCCATGTATGTAGACTGGGTGTTGAGTTACACTTGCCCCCCCCTCCCCCCCAGGAGAGATTGCAAAATTGTTCAGGTTGAATATAAGGGCTTCCCAGTGTGCTGGTGGTCCCAGGCCCTGTCAATAGACATACAGAATGGAGACACCTAAACATTAGCCTAGCCCCTGTGTCCCTGAAGCCATTATCTCATTATCTCATAGGGAGCACAGACTCTAGAGATGATATCCATTACAATCTAAAGCCGAATCAGTAGCAAAGGTTAGGTCAAAGGGGACAGGGATTGTTTGACAATACTGTCTGTTTTCCAAGCTCCGTAAATAAAAGGCAGGAATCATTACATCTGTTTGGGAGGAACAATGCCAGGGTTCCCCTTTACGTTCTTTAGCCATGATGAAATTTACGGCATATACATTTCATACGGAAAAGACAAAGTGGAAGACTGGAAGTTATCACATCTACAAACGTGTCACATAATAAAATAAACGGTCGTCTAGACAATGAGTACACATAATTACATTATCTTCCTAGACGTGCACGTTCCCATACGGCTACATGTCTCTATAAATTAATCAGCCAGTGGCAAAACATCATACAGTGAAAACAAACGTTCTGTTGGTTTAGCATGGTGTGCAACTGTGAATACATTTTTGGAGTTTTTACCCATAAAAGGTTGTTAATAGATTGTAACCTTTGCATGTTGTAAACTAGGAACTATGAACATATCTAGTTAATAATAAGCACCACTAGTGAATAGAAGTTATGCACATTTTTGTGCATGGCAGGTTTTGCAGTATAACTGTAGACAATCTAACTAGATTCAAATAAATATTAAATAATAAAAAAACAATTTACATTTGAAAGTATGTCGCGACTCGCAACCTAGTCAGTTCTCAACAGTTGAAATCCTCTCAACATATATTAAGGAGGCCAATGGATTTCCTTGGTCAAAGGCTGATGTTGAACAGAACTGTGGGGCAGACAGTTGTGAAGCAATGGCTGAATGCATTAAGGAGGTCACCAGCCTGTCAGAGCCAAGCATCTCTGTTTTGATTACATGCCAACTAAATAAAGACTTAGTCCTTGTGTCCTGCCAGGGTTGCTGTAAATACACTTTTATGTAATAGGAATCCATTTTCATCTTCAGAAAAAAAGAATCACAGAAAGTAAAAAGTTAATATTTATATCTGTAAATATAAGAGTTTATATGACAGAAACAGAAAAAAGCATAAAACCTGCAGTGTGGCAATTAAATACGGTGGAGAAACAGACTATAAATGAGAGCAATACTTGCCATATATTCTGTGGCATCTGTGCCATTGACTAAAACAAAAACAATAAAAAAAAAAAAAATTACATTCTTTGAAAGAAAAGTTGTAACACTTAAGTAGAATATTAGTTTAAGATGAATTCCAAACGCAATATCCCAGCAGGAACAATTGGGATTTGTCCATTTGCCAAACTCCTTTTGGCATACACCATGAAAACCATTGACAACTTCATTGGCAACTGACGGAGGATTAAAAGCCCATTAAAACGTTAGGCGCGTTGAGTATTTGTGAGCGCTAGCAGCTGTCGTCACTTGTGCACTTGCATGCCATGTCAGTGCTGCTGTGCACAGGCTACAACAAGAGCGTCGCACACTCCAATGTCACAACAGCAATGCTGACAGGCTCCTTGTATTTCAATGGAAACTTCTGGAGAAGAGTCCCAGCAAGAGACCGGGACTCTCTTTCAGGCTTTTTGCCAGTAAACCTGACACTCTATCGCATACAGTGACACCACTGTCTACCGTATGTTCACAGTGAAAACAGCACTTAATAACACAGAAAATATACCTCTAAACACGCATAATGATTAAGATAATAATGAAAGTGCATTGAAAAAATCTTACAGATTGCAGTATTCGTTTTGTTAAGCCACTATGACAGTGAATATTCAATAAAAAAGACAGAATAATTACATTTGATCTATTTCATGATCACATTCACAGCTCAAAGGATCGTACATGTATGGGGCTATTCAGAGCCGCAATGGACTCTGCAGAGCACCTATCGCTCTTCTCACTAATGCCTTATAATACCATCTTTCATCACATACCAGGGCTTCCACACAGATGCACACCTGCACTGCCTACAGCCAAAATTGGTAGTTTGAGTATAGTTCTATAGTTTGAGTCAGCTTGGCCTTTGGAGAAGCCTTTGAGCTGTCCAGAAGGGTCTTAACCTTTGACGTGATTCATTTAGGACCAATGGGGGCCCTATATGTGTCCCGTTCCTTGTCCACATTATCATGAAAGAGCACTCGCAGCGAAGCATGTCACAAACAAAGATGATGTGGTTGTTTTCCCTCTCAACCATAGAGATTACCTGCAGACCTGAGACCAAACAACGTAGTGTATCAAATGAAAATACCTCCATCTATACTGCATGCCTGGCTTAAAGTCTGTGAATCACTCCACATTTTCATCTAGGAAGTGGTTACAGACAAGCAAAGTGAATGTCAGTGGTAAGGCATTCATTGTTGTGATAAATGGAGTGCGGTCATAAATCATCAACTTTCATATGCACTGCTGAAAATATGTATGTTATTGATTGACAGGTGATGGGTGACTCATATAGCTACCTGAATTGAATATGAACAGTTCAGCGGAAAAAAAATAGGTGAGCAATGAAACATTCTCAATGTACATAGGCAGTTAATGCATGTTATGAAATTATTAGTGTCTGTATCAGTATATACTGTAACTGAATAGATAACTGCATCTATAATAAAATTGTTTGTGAGGCTTATATGCAGTATGTCTACTGTACTGTATGTGTGTATAGTTAATGTATTTAACAGCTTTCACTGGACATACTCTGCATTACATTACCTAATCAGATGAAAGTGTTTTACTTTGGCTATCACTGCAGTTCTGTCTGGCTCAGTGCTTCCAACACAGGTTGTATCTGATAAGCAGGCTGGCCCAGAAAGAAACATGTCTGATTACAGAGAGGCTAAAAAATGCTGATGACACGGTTGACTGTTTGCTTGTGTGCGTGCGTGCGTGCGTGCGTGTGCGTGTGTACACACGTGTGTATGTATATTTCCTTGTCTAATTTGTACCTGTACCAACTTCAAAAGTGCAAAACATCTAAATCAAAAGAAAGCCCATTCGTATACAACGTGTGTAAATCATAGGCCTACTGCTGAGCATTTAAGTTATAGGAAAAGCCACTTTTGCGTTCTCTTGGGTTCATTTACACCAGTGTGTTAGTTAATGCCAGAAGGCATTAGGGAGATGAAGAGGTTTCTAGCTTTGCCCCGGCTGACCCTATGACCTCATTCACACTTTGCGACTGAGAGCCTTTGGCATGAGACACTAATGGAACAGCTATCATGCGTCCTGTTGATCATTTCATTTTGCTTCCTTTCATGCAACTCTTTATTTTCCTTCTGCATTGAAAACTCTTTATCCACAATTCCCTGACCGAGAATCCTTCTCTGCCTACTGTATAGCTTTAGCTTAGCTTCTTTCCTGGGAACATCTTCACCAGGGTGGATTTACAGTCATGCCGGGAGCTGTGAATTCAGGAGCCTATTATCTGCCTAGGAACCCAGCTAAGTGAAATTTGACCCGACCATGAGAATGTTCTGTAATAAAGCATGTTTTCACATCCTTCACATCCTGACTAGCTTTTAGAGTCACATGTTATGGTCATTTAATTTAGACACCGGTACACACATGACCAGGCGTTGAGCTACATGTTGAACATATTTATTTATTTATTTATATGTTTATTATCACAGTTTAAGGTTATGTTAAATTGTATTGTGTCTTTTATGCATGACATGTATTTTTGGTTGTAACCAGCTACTGTAGGCTACGACGTTCATTTTATTGATTCTCTCCTGTCGACATTTCTATCATCATTTCAGTTTTTACATTAAATAAATCCTCAAAGCTGTCAGCACACTATAACCCAATTCCTTAAACCCTGAAGGGCAATTTTGCATTATCACCGCAGCTACCCCAGAGCATCATAAACGACACAGCTGCCATTAAGATTATCTACGAGCTGTAACTTTTAACGCACATTTTGACTGAGTCTATATACTTACAGCATATGCAAAATAAACATATCGCCCAGTTAGAAACTATAACAAGGTGTGTCTCTTTTTGCCTGTAACTCAATTCATTAGCTGTATCAATTACCATGAAAAGCAGCCACGGCTAATCCACTGAAACCGGATCAAAACCAGTGCCAACCAATTGTAGGCTTCCCTGTGCTGACAGACCTGTTCACTAACATGCACAGGACACAGACCTGGGCTGCAGTTCAGATCCATGGGGCTCAGAATTGCCCCCCCTCCTGCAGCAACAGCAGATGCACACTAGCACAGCCACTGTACTGCAAGGTTACCTCTTCCCCCTCCATGTACACCCCCCTCTCCGCCTGTGTTGACGTCACTCTGGCGGTCGGGTAAACCAGAGCAGCACCCAGACAGGGTCAAGGCAGGGCTGACGGTTACCCCCGCCTGTCTGTCTCTGCTGTCTCTCTCCCCCCCCCCCCCCGTATTTCAGCAGGGGGTCTCTCAGCTTACTGGTGTGGGAGAGACGGCTGGGACGGCGGCCGTCTGGCCTTTGCCGTAGGAAGTGGAGGTGTAACGGAGAGATGGAGGGTGTGAGAGAGGGATGGAGGGAGGGGTGGAGGGGAGGGGGGTCGTAAATCAACCAGTCCGGCCCAAAGCCCGGGGAGGTCCCCCTGGGGACCCGGTGTATGAGCCAGACGGTGAAGAGAGCGGGCGCCTGGCCAAATGACTCATCGTGAAAAGGTTCTATAAATACAGTCCCGCAGGTTGCTGCTACTGCCCCCCGGTGGCCTGCATGCCATGGGACACAGCAGGCCTCTCTGACAAGCTATTAACTGCCCACCAAACATCATTAGGCTCGGGCGGTTGACGTAGGGGGCCTGTGAAACTTAGCGTGCGGAAGCCCGTGGATTAAAGGCCCTGCTACGTCCAGTGCTGACAGTTGTAGCTCACAGGGAACAGGGAGGGAGGGAAGGAAGGAAAGGCAGACACATAAATATTTGGGCGAGAGGATATCAGTTTACATACCGCCGGTTTGTGCATTTCAATTCAAGCCTCCACATTTCACAGCAGATATGGAACGCGTGGCCATCGGAAGAGGCACATGCTGAAACAGTAGGCAGGTACAGTAGGCCTCCCAGCACACCCTGTACACAGTACTTTGTGATGGAAGAGATCTCCTCCGCGAGGCTGCTATATTAGCCTCCCGAGTATCATGTTTGGTTCCTCTGGCTGGCCTGAGAGGAGATGCAAACGTTTGGCAAGGCTCTCCAGCAGAGCAACGTATGGGCCGCACAGAACAGAGAGAGAGAGAGCAGAGCCTGTGATGTAGATGGAGAGGA
The DNA here is from genome assembly GCA_025399855.1 of Forbesichthys papilliferus. Classification (NCBI taxonomy): domain Eukaryota; kingdom Metazoa; phylum Chordata; class Actinopteri; order Percopsiformes; family Amblyopsidae; genus Forbesichthys; species Forbesichthys papilliferus. The sequence continues at coordinate 13,327 of JAODOY010084448.1, forward strand.
CATTAGCAAAATCGTTCCACCACATGTGCAAGGTATGCAGCGTGATAGATGGACGCGGTGAACTCGCGACTGTTCTGCCATTTTTCACTGTGTGCGTTCTGAAGGGCCACGTTACTGGCCGGTTAGAAGAACATGACAAACACATGGGCAGATATACTGTGATGCAAAATGTTCATGTTTGAACACACGGTTCAATTACAGTAGCCTACAATATACTCTATACAGTAGCATGCACACACACACGCACGCACACACACACACAAACAAGTCATTCTCGACCGTCCAGAAGCAGCTAGTTTATCATCTAGTCATTGCCATTGTACCAGCAAACAACGTTCACAACATTAGCTACGCCTCTTGGGTTCACTTTTTCTCTTGGGTTAATTTTCTTGTGTTTTTATTGTCTCATGTCATTTTCCATTTAGCGAAGGCTCCATCATGGCTTTATAACAAATGGCCTCATCAACCACTCTGCAGTATATGTTGACACACGGGTTCCCAGTGGGCATTGGTCTTTCCCACTGTGGACACGTTAGATCGTGTGGTCATAAAGACATGCTGGACGACTGAAACACCAAAGTGATCTAAGATTGTTAACATATTTCTTTTAATGTTTGAAGGCATGCACAGGGACAACATTTGTAAACCTGCCTGTCCTTTGAGAAATGTTTTATAAATTATATCTGTATGTGCTGTAGGTTACGGTAAAAGCATGCTGTCCCGATTCTTATGTTATCTTCTCATTCAAATGCTTTTGCAAATGAAATATATTTATTTTTAATGGCAAACATTTCAATTATTGAAATGTAGGCCATACCGTATTCTGCATGCAAACAAATAGGTCGTTGGCTGATAATGGGATTTAGGGAGATTGTAGTAAAGTGGAAAAAGTCATGAAACTTTGTAACGTCACACCGAAAGTGATTCACACTGAATAGCAATCCATGTTCCTTCACAGTATAGCTTAGT
>JAODOY010084449.1:0-14295 GCA_025399855.1 Forbesichthys papilliferus
TTGGCTTTTGGTGGGGGACAAAAAAGTTCTCAAAGGTTTAAAGGTAACGCACAATGTTTAATTAAACACACAACCAAACACACACACACACACACACACACACACACACACAAACGCATAATCCATTATTCTTCACAAACGCATAATCCATTATTCTTCATAATAACAACCGTTTGCATGTTTCGGAGAAGGCCATGTTCTTGTGGGATGTGCTGATAGTATCCTGGTTTTAGGAGCACACGTAGCCTACAGCACACAGCACATTTGCAAATCATCCTTTTCTGTGATTATATAATACCCGGAATGCCATGTACTGTATATAAATGTAGTCTTCACTGACTCGTCTCCTATTACGTCCTTTGTTTGACCTCTACAGTGCACAGTTCTGGCATTAAAGAGCGCTTATCAGGAAGTCCCACTGTATTACTGACACGCATCAGGCAGCTTAGGTTTACCGCCACTTTCAGCTCTGTCGCTGCGGGGAAAACAGAGCGTACAGATGCCAGTGTTTGGTTTGCTAATTAGCAGTTTGTATTGGTAATTAATAGGCATTACCGGTGAACCAGCCTCTGCCTTCAGCAGTCTGTGAAGGAGATCCACTCAGCACCGGCTCCCTGTGGCGCACCCCCCTCTACGCCCCGAGGAGACGCGATGGCATCCCTGTCTCTCCTACGTCAGAACAAATCAGAGAGCCGGTAAATATGCCCCCCGTGCTTCCACACACCCTCCGTTTTATTCACCCATCTGTGAGCACTGAAAGGTTATTCGCCGACAGAAGTCAGACGGCGACGTTGAATCCTAAATGCAAACAAGCCCATATCCGAGTCGAAATGTACCTGGAGCGAATACAGTTGAATTTCAGATGTTTGTTAGATTGTGTAACTTTTGTAAGGGTCCAGATAAAAGGCAAATATACATCCGTCATTGAAGCCAATTGTTCAACTGCATGCAATTTTTCTTCAATAAAACGTTGAAGGAAAGAAATATAAAGCATCTTGTATCACATTATCAACCTACGCTCCGTTGCTATAGCTCCTGAATCAGTTACAAAACACCAAACCCTCCTCCACTTATGCACTATTAGCTAAAGCCATCTTGCCCGCGGTAGTGTTTATATGAGCTTCAGCTCGGTGAGTGTCGAGGTGAGGTGTTATGGCGGGTTATCAATTATCTGGGGCACAGTGGCACTCTGGCTCCATCCAGCTCTGGTGTTAAATTAAGTTGTCAGCGCTGTCTCTCTGATTTCCCCCGTCACGCGGGCAGACGCTGATGGCGCGTGACGGCCGCTCGCCGGAGCTCCACGCCGGCTGCCGCCCTGCATCTCGCCTGTAATTCATCAGCTCCAGAACGCGCTCGCTTGGCTCAGGCACCGGCCCGAGCCAAGCGCACGCCGCCAGCCAACCAGCCTGCCACCCAGCGGCATGGTGGAGGAAAGATATTGGGATCACCTTCCAAAAACCTGTCGTAGAGGACAGGGTGCAGTGCACGTTTGCCCCTCTGCCTGGGGCAGCAGTGCACTTTACAGTGCACTGTGTACGCAAACACACGCACGCACACACACACACACACACACACCACACATTCAGGTACGAAAACACACATGCATACACACACACGCAAGTACAAATACACGCAAATACAAATACACACGTACACATACACACACAAATACTCGCTGGTACACACACACACCAGTGCACAGAAAATAAATATTTTTTTTGTGTCCCACAAATCACCTTGACTCCGTAACTCACTAAGTAGAATATTTATTTTATTGAGGGGCTATCCAAGTTGATACATTTTTACTTTATCTTAACCAAGGTAACACCAGTTAATTAATATAGCAACAGCTTGTATTAATGGGCCACTGGGAACAGAACTAGGAGCATTTTTGTAGTGTGTTTTTGCCAACAACACTTTGTGCGTGGTATGTAGGAAATACAATTTAAAATAGTTAAATTATGTAAATGTTATGTTAACTTGTGTGGTGTTGTGTTGTGTTATGTATTGCTATTTACAGTGTGATCATGTATTTGCAGTAAGACTGATAGAATAGATAGATAGATAGATAGATAGATAGTCAAACACAGAGCGAGGACGTAAATAAGGTTTGTTTCGGTCTCACCCAGGTAAACAAAGTGCTATCATGGGAAACTGAACCAGGCTGGATAAAGGCCTTTGGCCTTGTTGTCCTACCAGGGCACGTCCTCAAGTGAGGGCAGAGCAAGTGGGCCACCATGCAGGAGGCCATTGGCACATGGGCACATGGCCACCGGCTCCATCCAATCACGGCCTCGAGTTGAAGGGCACCGGAACATTCACTCGTGGAGGGAAAGGGAGAGAGAGCAGGAAAAATAGATTAGGAGAGAGAGATTACTGTAAGAGAGCAAGGGAGCGGGCGAGAGAGAAAGAACGAGCAGGGGAGAGAGAGAGAGAGAGAGCAAGAGAGGAATAGAGAGTAATAGAGAGAGAGAGAGAGAGAGAGAGAGAGAGAGAGAGAGAAGGCTGGCCCGGTGACAGAAATACCACATAACACCAAGTCAGCGGGGCGCTAAGCTCTCAGTGCTTAAGTATTTATTTGTGATGAATAGTAATGGTGGCGCTCATACAAAGCGCTTGTTTAATATCATGGCATGGTGCGGGGCGCCCGCTATAGCTCTTTAAAACAGGGCCTCTGCGCCCTGATGTGGCCAGGGGGGCGGGTGCCAAACCCCTTCCCAGCCCAGTCCAGAACACTTGCCGTCCATTTACACTGCTGCTCTTGTCCCTGCTTTTGAATAAAACATTAAACGCCATTCTCACATATTAACCTACTTATTGGAGGGTGAGTGTGTGTGTGTGTGTGTGTGTGTGTGGGAGGGACGGGGGGTTGTCAATTTGGTTGGCGTTCAGCGATGGCCATCTGTCACTCTACGGCCTGTAACCTAAATTACCCAGCGACGCTAAGGCTCGGCTAAGGGAATAAGTATCGCTTTTGTATTTCCAAAAATTCTTAATTCCTAAAACAGAGTTGTTTCCCCCCGATCAACTCCGCCCCTATCAACGCCTTACGTAATTATTCAATCTGAGCGATAACGAGAGCACGCTGACCTTGCTGATGAAGAATCTCCCTTTTATGTGTTTTCCAGGCTAATTCAAGGCAACAGTGCTTAATCTTCCACCAAAGGCAGCAAAGCACCCCCCCCCCCCCCCACCCCACCCCACCCCTGAGCATCACTGGCACGGATCTATAACAGTCCTGCCCTGCTCTAAAGATTAGCTGCCATCAGACCAGCCTTGGCCGAGAGGGGGGGCGGGGTGGAGGACGAGAGACATAGAGAGAGAGAGAGAGAGAGAGAGAAAGTCGGTACAGGAAAGCAGAATGCATGAAAGGGGGTAAAGGCAGTGAGAGAGAGTGTGTGCGGGCGGGCGAGCGAGAGAAGGAGGCCAGACGTTCTAAATGCGGTTGATAACAGAGTAGGTGCAGAGACGTGGGGGAAGCATAGGCATGAAAAACAGCAGTGAAGCTGTGTGTGTGTGTGAGCGTGTGCGTGTGAGCGTGTGTGTGTGTGTGCATGTGTGTGCGTGTGTGTGCGTGTGTGTGCGTGTGTGTGCGTGTGTGTGCGTGTGTGTGCATGTGCACTAAGTGCTGGTCCATTCGGCAGCTCGCAGTGAAGATGGCATCTCCACGGTGATGTGGTTGAACGGAACCCAGAGGGGGACTGGTGGTGGTCGGGCAGGGGGGTGCAACCCAGGTCCCCGCTCTTAATTGGACACTCAAACGACACTACTGTAGGTCCCTACCCAATCCACTAGAAAGTGACACATGGCCAAGCAGGAGAGAGAGAGAGAGAGAGAGAGAGAGAGAGAGAGAGAGAGAGAGAGCGAGAGAGAGAGAGAGGGGGCCCAGGCTGGGACCATGGGCTTGTGGAGAAGAGGAAATGGAGCAAGGGGTTTAGCACCTCCTGTGGCCAAGTTTTACTCTCTCCCTCTGGGTTTAAGCTTGAGAGGAAGGACAGTGTGGGAGCCATGGTACATTTGGTGCCCCGGCCGTGCCAAGGATGACGGAGCTAAATTAACCCCTCGGTGGTGCGGTGGATGCAACTTGTCGGCCGACATTATTAATTCAGTTTGAGGTCTCTGCCCGAGCAAAGCCTTGGCTTTCATCTGTTGTCGCGGGGACACGGTAACATCGAGTACATTAAAGTCGGAGGCGTTCTCGAGAGCGATGTCGTGGCTGCCGCTTGTTTTGAGATGCTGTGATGTCTTCATCCAGCCTACAGTGAGGAGAGTAAAAACATATCTCACGTATAGGTCATCTGCCCGACGGACCTGTACCTTCGGAGACACATGCACGACATTCACATATAGTCCCCCTGATCTATAATAATAAAAAAAAAAAACCATTAGGCCTTCAAACCCTCAACAGTGGCGAGACCGGAGCAAATATCTTTTTTATTTTTGACCCCCCTCCCCGCTTCCCCGCTCCACAGTTCATCAAAGCATCCACCAGCTAATCCCTTTCTTATATAAATAGCTCTTTCGGTGGAGAGGCTAGCAGCCACATAGAGCTCCAACCCTTCTGTCCCCGAAGCTGCAGCCAGGATGAGCTGCGTGTTGGATTGGCACATCGGCCTGCCTGTAGGGCCTGCTGCTGTGCTGGCCACCAGTGCAGATGGAGGGCATGGCTGGGCAATGCCAGCTTGTCAGTCGGATTAAAACGACTCATTTATTCACTGAAGTATCGCACAAAGCGGCCGGGGCCAAAGCGGGGCGGGGTGAGAGGGTGGGGGTGTTTTTTTGGGGGGTCGAACGGCGGCGAAGACGAGGGCAGGTCGAAGTGAGAGAGGGTCCTCACCCCCACCCCCTCCACCCCTCCCATCCTTGCTTACCTTCTCTCTCCCTCTCTCTCTCTCTCTCTCTCTCTCTCTCTCTCTCTCTCTCTCTCTCTCTCTCCCTACTTATCTTTCCACGGCTGCCAGAAGCCATTACCGCGGTGTACGGAAGGCGTCCGGCAGGGTGTCGGCTACCCGTGCCCGCGTGACAGATTGTCGCCCCGTCGCATCGGTGGCGGAGGAGGAGGAGGAGGGGGAGGCGGGGGAGGAGACGCGGGGCAGAGAATGATTGGCTCTCGGGGTCAGGAAGTGGGCACAGAGCAATGGAGGAGAAGGAGGAGTAAGAGAGAGAGAGAGAGGGAGAGAGAGAGAGAGAGGATGACAAGTCCCGGCTGTGTGACCTTTGATACGAGATGAGTTACTTAAAGGGGCTCGGGCCGCACCTTGAAGAGCGCGCCTGGCAAGCACGGCGGGCACCCGGGCTGAACACGGATGCCGGGGCAAGCAGAGGTGGCTTCTCGGACTGGAGCCGCCCCGTGTCTCCGGTAAACCCTTCCGTCTGAGCCTGTTAGGAGATGTAGAGGACGGTGCGGACACATTCATCCAGGGATGCTGGCTCCGTGGGTCCATAACCGCCATCACCCCCATCGGTCACGGCCTTCAAAGTCGCCACAAGACTTCACCAGAAGAGAGAAGACACTTTCCTGACATGACCTCGTCCACACTACACGGTCACAAATACAGAAATGTGACAACATCATTCTAAATATCATATCACAGACACTCTCCTCCGGGACCGTATAGCACCCCCAGAACCCAACATTTCTGCCCAAGTTAATTTGTGTCAGGAAAACTCAACTGTCGAAAAGAACATTCCGGATAAAACCTAGGTGCATGCGCCCGTGACTTTTACCATCCAAAATAACAACGATTTTTCTAACGCTGATTTCAACCACAAGGGAAACCAACCACACACGCGAGATATTGAGGATTATACCTTTACAGTTGGAAACAGCGAGGGCATCTGAGATTCAATTACAGCAGATGTGTACAACATAAACAACTCTTTAGGTTCCTGCAACCTTCAAGTCCTGAAATGACATAGATGCAGGCCACTGCCAAGCGAGAGCGTGTTTGTGTGTTGACACATACTGTTTGAATGTGTGTGTGCGTGCGTGCGTGTTTTTGTCAACACATACTGTTTTAATGCGTGCGTGTGTGTGTGTGTGTGTGTGTGCGTGCATGAGTTTGTGTCGACACATACAGTTTGAATGTGTGTGTGTGTGTGTGTGTGCTTGCATGGCAGGCAGGAGGCTTGAGGCTTGAAGGGTTTTATCGGGTCTAATTACTCCCGATAGCTGTAATTTACAGGTTGACAGCAGGGAGAAATCGGCAAGGTTCACACTTCCGCGGGTCAGCATCTGTCGCCATTACGGTGCGGGGCGTGCGCTCGAGTCCGTGCCCCGCTCGGGGCCGGCGGGAGGAGCCGGTAAACAACAAGCGGCGTGTGACAGATTAGCAGCGGCGGCGTAAAGGACCTTCCACTGACACGTCATTCCTCTCGCTCCGCGAGTTTGTTTTCACGGCAGCTGTCACCAATAAAATGGAAAAGCAGGAGATGAGGGGAAGGGGAGGGAAGAGAAGAGCTTTTGTTTCCCATCCAGAGGGATGGGGGGAGAGAGAGAGGGGGGGGGAGAGAGGGGGGAGGGAGAGAGAGGGAGAGAGAGAGGGAGGGAGGGAGGATATAAGGAGAAAGGAGTGGCGGGGAGATGGAGGAGGGGTGGGGGGGGGTGGGGGTTAGTGAGAGTGACCTGTTTAAAAGTCTGGCCCCACTTTTTAATGGAGTATTAGCAGGAAACCAGGGCAGGGCAGCGTCAAACTGTATTTTTCCGCTGACTGTAATTACCCTCACTATTTCTCCCCTTTTTTAGGTCTGCAGTACAAATTGCTCGTGTCACCGTGAAGTGGTTATTTTAGTTCTGTTCTCATCAGCCTGTGTGGTACAGTCAGCACGGCACGCACTTTATTCTAGAGGGTAAGCATTATCTCCACCACGTCTGCGTGAACGCTTCCGCGGAGCACAGCGCACTGCAGACCCATCCAGCGCTCTCTCCCCTCTCCTCCCCTCCCCTCCATCTCTCCCATGTGGCCTCCTCTACCCCTCATCCATCCCTTCACCCCGGTCCCATGCAGCTTACAGAGGAGCCAGATAGGGTCCCGTGCCAGAGAGTTCTGGTGGGCTATCGCTCCCCCCCCCACCAACCCCTATGTCCACATGTCCACCTCATGCACCCCGTCACAGGAGTCAGCCTGGCAGGCAGGTGGACTCCTGTGTTACTCTGGGCTACATACTCATAGATTCCCTGGCAAACTCTGTTTTCCTTGACCTCCGTCTAAAGGGCGGCGGCGGCCCAGTTGTTGTTGTTGTTGGCGGGCGATAAAAGTTTGACGCTCTCCCGTCCGCTCGCTCTTCTAAACAAAAGTGAGAAGTTCGTGGCGCAGTCGGGACGAGCGAGCGGGAAGCGAGAAAACCGGATGACGGCGCGCTGAGAGGAAATAGCGTGCTCGTCGGTGTGCAGTGCCTCTACTACCAGCCTGAACTGCAAACCCGGCCCATGAACTGTTTTATATCTAACTGGGGAGACTGCATGGTGACGTGCCAACCTCCAGAGCCCCCCCTCACCCCCACACTCTATCATCAATGCCCCCCTAAGTTCTCCCACAAGTGCCATATGGGCGGACCCCAGCCCTGCTCCATCCATCCATTAGCGGGGGCCCGGGCAGAGGCTATAGTGCCGGACCCCAGCGCTCATGGCCTTCCCCTGGCACTGCCACAGGGCACGCCCTGCCCAACACCAGCTGTCAACGCTGGGTCAGGAGATGGGACAGACGCTCCTTCTACCTGGAGCTGGCAGGGGCTATCAACAGCCAGTCGCAATATAGATTGCAGCTCCATACTCATTGTTGAGGGGAAATATATATAAAAGGATACGCAATGGGTGTCTGTTTAGCAATAGATGTAACCTATAGCTAAAGAATGTAGCTGGGGCTCCTGCTAATGTTACCTTTAGTGCATTATCCTGCTTTCACAGTATAGAAGTATGTAATATGACAAATACAGTTCAGTATTGTGGATGTCACTATACACAATTTCAGCATTTTAAAACCCTTTAACTTTTTAAATAGGGTGTTTTCCTTTGTAGTGTATGGTTTAATACATGTATAATACTTCAGCAGAATTAAAATCTTGACTCCAATTGCCACGAAATCCCTTGGTTGATCTAAAGTTGTACCACCATTATTTTTGAACATGAATCCGGGGCATACGAAGTGACATGCACACAAATGCACACACCCAGTGCAGTGCTACACATTATAAATTTAACTACATTCGCAAAAAAGGCTATATGCAGCTAACTTAAAATATGATCTGGTGTTTTATTCTTGACATTAAGTATAGATCTAAATTTCAACATTCGTCATTTTGAGATGCATGTACCATGACCTAGAATTTGCAAACAATTCTTAGTGTTTGCTCGCACTTTATGTAGGTCAAGATAACAGGAAATCTTGATTGTAAAAATCCCAGGTGTGGTATAACATTCATTAAAGTCCACCGGTATTTTATTTTACAGTAGAGATGCATGTTTTAACACCTTTTTACGGCTCTTTGTCAAAGCTTTTCAAACTTAAACTCTCTAGTGGACACTGAAGCATACAGTAGTTGTACTTTGATAAATACACACTAATCCTTATAATTATAGCACTGTTTTCTGTGTTCTAAGAATATGCCTACAGAAAACACAGTAGACTTATAAGAAAGGGTGTGTTTGTTTAAGTGACTAATGTGCTGTAATACCAGAGCTGGTAGATTTACTAAGCTTTGCTTAAAACGACTTTGAACATGAGAGATTATCAACAACAAGATTAGTTATACAATTATTAAAGTTTAGAATTCTGCCATTTGTCAGGCCACTTTTAAAGGTGTAGTAAGCAATTTTTACTGAATACTGAATACAATTCAAATTCACTGCATATCTGCTCGCAGCCAGCTAGTTTACCGTTCTCTTTGCGTGCTGAAAAATGTATCTGGTACTTGCATCCAAAGTGGTGCAGACCACACAAACAACAACAATATCCTAGCCTTCGCAATGTGGTTCCAAATGTGTGGGGCGGTGCTTCTGAGGAATCATCATATGGCATTTAAGAGAGAGGTGATTTTGCTTTGATTTGAGTTAGAAATTAGCATGTGTTCTATAGAATGACTTACCTTACTACCTTAAACGGTGTTATGCCTACATCTGCCTCAATATAAAGCCCATGAATCACAAGTGCTTATAGCACATTAAGCTAGTTTTTAACCAAGGCCTGTTTCATGTCACACAGGACAAGAGCCTTTCACCATGCGTGCTTGTGAATAGCAAAACAGGTTAAAATAGGTACAGAGGGGCATACAACTACGAGGGGACCTTCCCTTAAGACATACATGAGCCATACATGAGCCATACATGAGCCATACACGAGACATACATGAGACATGCATGGGTAAAGACGAAAATCACACAGAGTGCAGACGGGGAGTAAAGGTGGACGATCAGCACGTCGTCGCAGGGGAATGTCAGCGAGCAGCTCAGCAGCCTGTACCTGTCACAGGACCCGAGGCCTTTTTTAATTAATCATTACGCACCATGAATAATTCAGCCGTTATAACTGTGAATAAATAGAATGGCTTGTTGCTCTCCCAGGAAGTCCTACTCAGTCAATTTCCATGTTTCTCTTAATAAGGTACAATTTAAGAGCTTGTCCAGCTGAATATATTGTCAGTCAGCTAATCGCTAGTCGCATGACATCGTAACTAATTGCTCAATTAATCAATCAAGAACCAACGTGTATATGCATATATAGTACAAGAGAATAAACCTTGCTCAAAATAAATGTAAAGACTTTATATAAATATAGCCTATATATTTTTATTTAATTAATATACTGTATATATAAATTTGTCTAGTTCCATAATTCAAACTTAATTAGTTTCTCTCTGTGGTAGGGTTTACATCGCACTTAGTCATGACGGTCTTAAAGCCCTCCCTCCGCTCAGGACACCCAATAACCTTGACCGTTTCCCAGGTGGCTGAACATTGCCGAGTGAAGCCGAGCAAATGGGAAGCGCTGCGTTTCCCCACTGATCCGCTCGTCCAATAGCGTCTCATTGAAAGAGGATTTACAGAGGGTTCAAGCAAGCCTGCTGCGACTCAGAGTGTTCTACCTGCTTGTGGTGGAAGGACTGTGAAAAGGCGGGAGGGGAGAGGGGGCGTTACCAGTTCTCGTTCCACCCCTCCAAGGACGAGCAACACCTGTCAGGTGAGCTTTTCGCAGTTGACGGCACAGGAGGAGAGCCAAGTCCACCGCTATGACTGCTAATCTCCACAGCCACCATCCCCACTGTGCAACCCCGTCCAAGCCCTCTGGAGGGACGGCACCGGGAGGCCCCACGGCGTGAGCAGCCCCCCACCCCTTCCACCTCCCTTCCCGCAGTCCCGCTTCCATCCTCCTTCAGCGCGAGTGGCGCTGATATGCTCTAAATACATTTCATTATCATCACCGTGATTATAGCGCTAATTGTGTGTGCTCGGTGATGCGCTTCGGCGGCTCCCCCCCGGGAGGTGTCTGAGAGACTGAATGATTAAAACGCGCACGGTGAGCCATGCATCAAAACATCCCCACGGGCGTCCATGCGGGACACATGTAAGCGCTCCTGCGCGAGCAAACAGTGGAAGATAACATCTACTGAGGGTTGAGAGACACATGCAGCAGCACAATGACAACAAAGAAGGTGATATTATGGGATGGTGGGTGCTGACCTCCCTTGACCTGATCCACATCCATAAGCCCACGATACACAACCTACATCGCCTGACTTAGTGGAGGTCTAAATAAGTCCACACAAAGGATTGCTTGAAGGCCAACGTGCAAATCATTCATGGGGTACCTTCGGGCCTCCTTTCCATCTTCTTGGTTGACGAGAGTGGATAAAGTTTTTGTGACAGCGTTTGATGAATGTTTAATCCAACATTCCTACATCCCCCAGACTGGGGATGGGTCCCAAGTCAAAACCCACGAAAGATACACACAGCAGGGGTCTGAAATATTAATCCGCTATACACGCATCATTAAGAATGAAACATACTCCCGTTCATTTATTCATTTCGATTATTGAAACAAAAGGCAGAAAAATGGGAGATTAAAACAAGGCGGGCACGCTATTCTATATTTGTCCCGCACATTTGTAACAATTAGTTTTGTGACAAATAACGCTGCCTGTTGAAATCCCGCTGTCGTCTTGCTGAGAGTCAGGCAGCTACGGGAGAGTGGCTTTTATGTGACGGGATGTAACAAATGACTATGACTACAGTTAATATTACACCACAGCGGTTTGACCTTTGGCTGGTCCAGGAGCGTTCAGTTACTCATCTCGCGCAACCCCGCTGACATAATAACGGTGTCTTCGACAGTGGAGGCGACACTTTACACATTCTTATTAATTGATGACAAAATGTGACGATTAATTACCTTTCTTGTTATAGAGTGAGATAGGGCTGAATGCACGTCTGATTTGTGATTTAGTCTTTGTTCCCCCACACTGCAGTAGACAATACATCATAATGCAGAATCACTGTGCCAGCACGTACACATACTGTAACGAAACATCTTTCACTTCAATAAAGTCACAGAGATGTAATACCAGTGTTGAAATATACCTGGAAAACCATTTACATGTCTGTGTGAGTGCATTTGTGCTGTATTTCTTTAATTTATTATATTTTTGTATGTTTGTGTTACGGACCCTCTTGAAAACAAGATGGTTCATCTCAAGGTGTTATCCCTGCTAATACATTTTAAAATATGCAAAACACAAATAGTTATATTGATATTAGGACTCATGATTCTCTACATATGGCAGTAAGGAAAAGCACAGTATATCAGGCAGTTTAACCAAAAACAGTGCCACATTATATATATATTACAGTTACGAATGAATAACCCTACATCATGTTGGTGACACTGTTCCTTACGCTGAGGCAGTTTATGTAAGATAACAAAATGGCACGCATTGATTATTGTTAAATCTTGATTTGGTTGTGCACTGCAGTGCAATGCAGTGATTCTGTTTATACTTATTTGGCCCATGCTATACAGTAATAATATATAATATATATATTCAACATTGATGTAGGGCTTTTCTAAACTTCCAGCCACTCAAAGCACTGGAGCAGGGTGGAGGAGGAGCAGTTAGGGTTAGGTGTCTTGCTCAAGGATACCTCCACACTGTTGATGTTAGCTGGGATTGAACCATTGACCTTTGTAATGCCTGTCATCCAGCGCTACCCATTGCACCACTGTTGCCCCACTGATTACCTTACCCTGTTTCACTACTATTGATCCCAGCTGTGGAAAAAGCATTAAGAAATAGACCTAGGGTAGGAGTATTAACCACACTAAGCTCCAGTTTTTTTATGATTTATTATCGCGTAAGAATAATACCTCTAATCACAACTTACTGTAGAATCATTTGTTTCCTGTTCTAATTCTGTGGAAACAAATATGTAGACCTAAAATGAAATGTTACCGTTGCTGCCAAAGCAAGGTGCTAGATGGGGATATTTACAATGCACTATATCCACATTTATATTAGGCTACATATCTTCCTCTTGAATAATCTGATGCCATATCATATATTTAACTAATGCTGTGCTTTCTCCGAAATACTTTTAAGTGTAACTGAACCATGAATTGTGTTTTTGAGCTGTGAATTAACTAATAAGACTGCACTGTGATGAGACACATAAATGCGAGTGCTAATATTGACAAAAGTCCTGTTTTTATAAAGGTCGAGTGTTGATGGTCTGAAAATGGCTCCATACGTCATATCCATTAAAAACCGCCTCAGGACTTGGCTGATACGCTTGGTCCGCTCATGCAGCATTAAAATCAATTGATGTTAATAGGGGGCTCACTCTCAGCCTCTCCCCTCCCCTCACTCACCCGGGGTTCAGGGTGGTGGAACGTTTGCTACATGTTCAATGAACATGAACGGCAGAGGACTGAACTGCAGGTTACTAAACAGGGAGGAGTTGGGCTGTAGTAGGTTGAACAACATTCACATGGCTACCAACCACAAAGCGACAGTTGGTGTTTTACTGCTTTAGGTTGTTGTGTGTTTTAGAAGTGATATTCATATTCGGCCACACTTCGTACACATCACACAGCATCACTCGCCACCAGTGTTGGGCAAGTTACTCAGGAATTGTAATAAGTTACTACTTACTTATTACGCCTTCAAAAGGTTATATTATCTTACTTATTACTGGGTATTAAAAGTATTTAGTTACATTACTAGTTAATATGGAATGAGTCCTTACCCCAAGTAAAGGAGCCTCAAGTACCTCAGGGTCTTGTTCGCAACCGCACCATTGTGACGAAAAGAGAGCTGAGCCGGAAGGCAAAGCTCTCGATCTTCCAGGCAATTTTTGTTCCTACCCTCACCTATGGTCATGAAGGGTGGGTCATGACCGAAAGAATGAGATCACGGGTACAAGCGACCGAAATGGGTTTTCTCAGGAGGGTGGCTGGCGTCTCCCTTAGAGATAGGATGAGAAGCCCAACTATCCGTGAGGAACTCGGAGTAGAGCCACTGCTCCTTTGCATCGAGAGCCTCCCTTGGGAGTTGTTCCAGGCATGTCCGGCTGGGAGGAGGCCTCAGGAAAGACCCAAAGACCCAGAACTAGGTGGAGAGATTATATCTCCATCATAGGACAGGTTGGTTCAATTACAGCCTATACTGTAAATTTGCTACGACCAGAAATATTGTTTTTGTAATTCAAAAATGCAGCATTACTATTACTATTAATATTATTGTTTTGGGAAAAGTAATTAGTTTCACTATTAGTTACTGAAAAAGGTAATAATATTACAGTAACTAGTTACTGCCCAACACTGCTTGCCACGCCCATTAAACGCAGCAAAGTCTTTGAAAGTAGTTCAAGGGCATTTTGAATGTTTTCAAAGAAACACAAATGTTAATTGATTGTTCCGAACGTTCAGTCCACTGAAGTGTCTTTGGCTCAGAGCCCAGCCTACACTTCTTTAAAAATACACAGTATGCTAGAATTCAATTAATGTTTCCAGCTCAGGGATTAGCTTCATAAACAGTTATGGACATCGCCCTCCCTTACAAAAAATAAGTTTATTCAAGTGTACTACTAGTATACTTATTTTAAACTAAATATACGAGAGTATACTTTCAGTATAAATGTTATATACTTATCAGAAGTATACTTATCAAAACTATACTCAAGTATACTCTACCTTTACTAACAAGTATACAGAAAAAATGACATGAATAGCAACTTAGAAATATAATGTATAGCTCAAATATATATATATAGTCAACTATGATACGTTAAACTTACAAACTGTCATA
>JAODOY010084450.1:0-14294 GCA_025399855.1 Forbesichthys papilliferus
GTTTGTAAGTCAATACTGTTTTGCTATCAACTCTCGGTGTGCTAATACAGAGCAATAGGTGCACATACAGTGTCCTACAATAGTGTACACGTGTCTGTGCATTGTCCCCCATTCATTGTTCCTGCACTTATCATGTGATAAGTGGCCCAGTCTTGCTGAGATTGCTGTACATTTATTGTTCTTAGCAAATGAGTGACGGCTGATTATGACATTATCACACTGAATAAAACCACAGCACACAGCAGGAATTAGATGACCTATGACATATGACATTTGGCAAGGACGTCATGTGACGTTTGGCAAGGACTCCCAGAGATAATCAATTAAACGGGTTAATCCCTTCAACAGAATAGACCGCTGTGGACATGGTCGCTCATCGTGATACAGGACACGATGATATGTTCCTTTTTATCACGTTTTTACAATAGGACATGCAACTATTCCACACACACACACACACACACACACACACAAGCGCACACACGCACGACGAGACAGATGACTCACTCCTGTTGCGTGTTTTCATGAGAAAAACTAATAGAAAATGTAAAAAAAACAATACACTAACGCGAGACGTCCTTGCGTCCGCGTCAACTATCCACACAATTCCCCAAATTAATAATCCCACAACTCAGAGAAACTCGTGCTGTTCTATGGCTATGTGTGCATGGACCAGTGAAATCGGACCCCGCAGGAGACCATGCATGTTCTCGCATGAATGGTCTCCTCTGTGCAAACAGGTGCTTTAAACGGTGCTATGGGTAGGCTATACTGTAGGTAAACTACACTGCCTCATCATAACACACACACACACACACACACACACTATATCTTATAAAATAGTTGCACACACACTATATCTTATAAAATAGTTGCCTATATTTGCTATACACTTTCCACGTACCAACAATAATCCCGCAGCCGCTGACCAGACCGATCTCCTTCTTCAGAGCCACGCCGCCTCCGGTGTCTTTGCCCGATTCCGAAGAAGCATCACCAATAGATGAGCTCGCCCGCTGCCTCGCACCGTCCATTGTCAAGCCGGTCTCGGCTGTTGGTTCAGTGGACCCGAACGTCCGCGGCAATAACCAGTCACACCCGATAAACGCGAGGTGGCCTAGTTATCTGAGGTTTAATGAAAATAAAAGTTATCGTTATTAATGACAGTCTGCAAGGGCAAAACGGTTGAAAAAAGGACAAGGTGCATGCAACCGTTTTGCAATTTAACTGTCTCTCGCACTAAGTCGTTGATCAATACTGATATCAATACAATTGCATTTCGTCTTGCCAGACATAAATAGATACATCTAACTTACTGTTAGAGTCCGTAATAGGCAGCAGCGCGCAGATGATATGTGCTCGCTCAACGTCACAGGTGGTCCACCTAAATTAAAACAAAATTGCAGGTGTTATGCCTAATTCTGTGTCCTGCCGAATTCAGTGACCCCTTCGAAAGTGCGCATGCGCCACCTAAAATCATGTGCAATCTATTAGTGTGTGTGTGTGTGATTTCTCGTGCACTTTTTGTGCCTGAAATGTTTTAGTTCGGGAAAGGGTTACTAAAAGGTTAGCTATGTCGATGATGGTTTGCTCTGCAAAAAGCTTGTGATTTTAGCGATTTCTGAATAAAAAGTGAATATAATCTACTTTATCTAAACCAGCCTCGTCGTTTTAAGGTTAATTGATGTCTAGATATTTCTAAATATTATTTATAGATCTATAGAACTATTTCATGCTTTTTCTGCTTTATTTAACATCCTTCGTTTCGAAAGGGTCACTGAATTCGACAGTTAAAAAAAGAGAGTTAGGATAAACCAGAGCCATAGAAGTAAACATAACTCTGGGGTAAACTAGTATACAAAGAACGAGGACCGTAGAGTAGCCAGATATATAGGCATACTATTAACTACTTATTTATAATGAGGCAAAAAAATAATTAAAAATAAATAAATAAATAAAAGATTGCATTTAAATTTCTGTTTTTCCACAAATTAAAGTGTATCAAATGCATATAATGCTTTTGACAGTTCAATAAAAGTACTGTTTAATGTTGCTTACAACTCATGTTGCAGCTATGTTGCTTTCTTAGAAATGACAGTCTGCCTTTTAATTTAAAATGAACACCAAACAACAAGGAAGTTAAGGCAATGTTAATTAGAATGACTAGCTGACTATGCTGCTTTTGAAGATCTGACTTGTTGTTTCACCTAAATATGTGTGAACACCAATTATCCTTTGTCCACATTAACCAACTTTAAACTTTATGTTATGTTATTCTGTGTTTAAGCGTACTTAAAACATGTAATCACGCAAGAAAAGCAGTGAGCAAAATTTGAGTGTAACGATTATGGACTTGGCAGAGCACGCAGTAGAGGCCGTTCCATAGGCCTTCCAGAAGATAGGTGCTCATTAGCATATGCTAGTCATCTAAATATAGTTGTAATCCAGAGCCATAGGGTAGACAAACAAATCACAGTGCAACGGTAAATTGCTGATGCTGTTTTCCTGCTACATTTCATTATCACTGCAACATCCACTATCTACAGGATACATCAGCCTGCGTCTGACACAATATATGACCCTTTTGGAAATGTTTACTATGCTGTTTGTGACAGCACACACTGCAAACAACTGCATGTTGCAGTGATGCCAAGGGAATCTGTTAAAAGGTCACAGGCACAGCAGCTCTAGCTTGGCTTGAGGGAGGACATGCGGTGACAAGGATGTGCACATGTCGAAGATTTAACACTACTGCACCGTAGCTGCTGAGAATGTTTGGGAGGAAAGCATTATAAGGAAACCTTTCCTTTTGTTTTAGTATGTTGTCACAGGGCTGCAAAACAGTCATACATGTGTGTAGTGCAGTATGGTTATTACATCATGACCCATTAATCACTGAATACAATAGGACATTTAGTGAGCAATATAACTATTATGTGTTTGATTTGTTATGTGAGCATGGCCTTTAAAATCAGATGTTCCCATGGCTACATGGATGAGTGCTGCATGCTGTCTCACAGGATATAAGCAAATACCTACCGTATATATACAGGTATTAGTGCTGAGGGAGCAAATACAATTACATCTTGATTTACACGGTCTATCCAGTGGTACATGCAAAGTACATCACCAGAAGATCACCAGTGTAATAGCATTCACGTCAGGTTTAGTTGTCTCATTTTATTAAGGTTCAATGATAACATACATGTGTGTGTGTGTGTGCGTGTGTGTGTGTGTGTGTGTGTGTGTGTGTGTGTGTGTGTGTGTGAGAGTGTGCGCGCAGCAAATTCTAAAAGAAGGTGTGACAATAAATGAAGTAACATTTTGTTTATGTTTTAATGTGTTGGGGTGGATGGGTAGGGAGGTACTACTGTATATCATGTATTTATTCAAAATGTGGTATATTACATAAGTCAGGAGCATTGGCATATGATATACAAATAATAATAATTCCTCATAGTAAACATTTAGGCCCATTTTGACCCAAACCACTCACGGGTTAAACAGTTTAGTCAACAAAAATATGATGAACTGTTTCCTTCCAGAACTGTTTTGGTTTGTTGAAGGGAGGTGACTCATCTAGGTTGTTTAGTTACTACACATGGGCAAGAGATGGAAAATAAGAAATTGAAAAGCGAGAAAGATGGAAGACATAGGCATACACAAATCTACTATGGTTGATTAAACATAATGTACATATTTTTTTACATTATAATACAATTACATGTATTCCAGTGGCATTTTCATTGTAATATAGGATGAATTTCAATTCACACACTTTGGGTTATAGATTAAAAGTGTCCTTTTATCTCAAGTGAATGATTCATATCATAAATATATAATTATATGTGCATGATTCCCTCGCATAATTAAGGCCACAAACTGTAGATTGGCTTGAATCACTGACTGTTGGCGTTTTAGTACCGACTATCTTTCTAAATCAATCTACTCTTAACAGCCCACAGACATTTAGTCACCCAGCTCAAAGGAAGAGTTGCTATCATGTTGGATAGAAGTTTATAATATAAAGCATTGTGCCTGGGCGTAGAGCTGCTGCACAAAACCTGTTTGAACAAAGTCTTTCTTGATATTAAGGCTTCCAGACAAAGCTAACTGGTGCCTTCTTATCGAGCCATTGTGTAGCTATTGATTCATCTCTACCAATGATGTGTCTCATCTCCCAAAGATTGCTCTCTCCATTTCCAATGTATTGCAGTGTTCTCCACAGGGCTTACTGTGCATTCATAAATGTAATGCATCCCTTTCACCCATCAATGTATATATTTCCACTATACCATTGATGGTTGAACATTTTTCAGAACTATTTACTGCATTCATTAGCTAATCAGTAAATGTTTATGCATTCTAGTTCATTCATTTTGAAGCTCTTATGTGCTATACAATATACAACAATATATTGAGGAATCACAATTTGTGGTTGTTAAACAAAACACAAAACACAAACTAGTTTTAACCATTGTGATTAAACCACAAACCTTATTTTCATCATAAATAACTATCTCTCTGACAATATAGTCATCTGTCTTTTTTCCATTACTCCTATTTATATAATCCGGTAAATGGCCAAAACAAAAGCAAATGACATACAGTTTCCGCTCATTTGTTGCCTGATAACAAAACATGGAATAACTACTATGTAAGTGTGTATTGACAGTGGATACAGAAAATGGGCCCATCAATTTTTTGTGGTACACCCTGCGCTTTCACATGAAACATTTGTATTACCACAATCATCAGAAATAACTGATTAGTGAAACTGATTTACTGTATATTGTATGAACCTAGTGCAAGATAACTTTAAAGCTCTATATGCTAGAATAATAAAATAGACCATTCAATTCAAAAGACTATTGAAATTATACGTCAGTAGATTCTACAAAGTAGGAGTAGAAAGCAGTAGGACTGCATAGTTTAAATAGATCTGTCAGAAGAAGTGACATAAAGCTTAAGTTTTGCTTAAATACTGCTCACATTTTCAGCCCATATACATTGTTTGCAATAAGTTTGAATATTTTCTATTAGTCAAAGGCGGACCAAACCGTTTAGGAAGAATTTGTTTAGTAATGGCAGAGTTGCCATTCTCCCTATTACAAGTCAGTGTATTATAAGAACTATTTTGTAATAATATATAGTATATACTGTACAGTAGGTTATATATAAGGTTTTATAATTGGGCATTAATGTTCTTTTTAATCAAAATGTTCTTTACACATTGCAATAACAAAATAAAATAATTAAAAATATAACACTGAAAGAACAAAATGTTTGTGTAAATGCATTTACATGTCCCTGTTAAATGTATGTGCCTTGTATAGTACATCTTTAAGAGTTGACTGGGCACTCATACTGTCAATGTCAATTTGTTTGGAGTCTCTTGTGTTACAGGTGAACTTATTAATTTGGCATTATGGAAATGGATGCATGCCATGCTGCCAATGAGCATTTGTTTAGAGATATTGTGTAATCAATCTGGTGATAATCTGGAGCAATAACTTGGGCTTCTAGGTTTTCCAGTGGTCTCAGTGTTGCCCAGTACAGTAAGTGAAGAGCACTGTCAGCTCATTCATAAACTATAGCTCTTCATACTGCAGAATTGTCCATCAAAGTGCACCATCGGCCGAGCATGTCAAAGGGTGCACCTGTGCCTCCTACCTGGATAAAATAAAAGGTTTCTTTCTTTCTATCAATCTGTCCATACCACCTGTTTATTTCTCTGTCTCACTGTACGTTTCACTGGACAGTATGACCTTCAAAGCTCATATTAGTCTTTCATCTAGAGATGGTATGTTCTCTCTGACGCGTGCAGGAGTGCAACTAAAAATGGATTCCTCACAGCTGTGTATAAGGCAACAACTGGATGGATATGAATGATTAATAGGTGGAAAGTACAAAAGCATACTAAAAAAGACAATGAGATTTGAAGGTTGAATTTCATAATATAAAATATGTTGTGGCTTTTGTTGTGGACATTGTTTTTTTTAAAGAAAAAGTTCCCTATTACATCTATAGTGACTCATATAGTATTTATAGTGACTCGAGTCAGTGAGGTACAAGCCAACACCAGGAACCATCTAGCGGCAGGACAGACACCCTTTAAACATCTATTCAACATCCATGCCAGCAACATAATAACATTTCACCTATAGTAATGTTTACAGTAAAGAGGGCCACATACAGCAACTCAAATTTAAAAAAGCATCTGTGTGCTCTGGGACAAGGCAATGACAATGCCCAGGCCAAGCAAGGTCTGGAATTGTATGATACGGTTCAGTGCCAATAATGTCAGACTGAAAACATGCATGGTTGCTATTACTGTACAACGACCATATTACAGCACAGTCATATGTGAATGTAATCTGTCATTATATAGATGACAGTGTGCTTCAGACTAAAGGTTCATATAGGTTTCCTGTTGCTGAAAACATAGCTGCCAATCTCAAAGCTGTCACAGGAAAATTGGGGAGTAATTTGTGATCACCTGCAATAACACAAAAATATGGTTTGAACAAACAAAAGAATCATGTATCTGAGGGTTGTTTTGCTCATACCTTTTAACGTGTCATCCATGTTTTCTATATGTTTCCAGAATCCAATAAGATAATGTTACCAGTACAGAAATGGTTCACAGTTTAGGTTTGTTCAAATAAGGTATAGTTGAATGAGGGAGAATGAGTGGATGTGTGTGTGTGTGTGTGTGTGTGAAATGTTAATATAAATCTTCATCCATTGTGTCGTAGATGCATGTAAAACCAGAGAATTCAATATTCATTATGTTGTAATGCACAGTATGCTCAGCCAACACATAAGGCTATGTTCTTCCCCCGCTAGGTCGCTCAGGCTGCAACCGTCCACATGTCCGCTACAGGTAAGTCCATTGTCTAGCAAATGGCTGTTACTATCAAGACCGTTTGATTATGGTCACAGCAATACATGATCCTATTGCTTTTGTCTTTGCAATTTTGTCAGCACATATCTATGTGGGCGTGTTTGTGCCTTCTGTGCGGAGGTTGTTTGATGGGGTCAGTCTCTTAGCGAATGGGGGAGGGAGCTACAGTAGATGGGAACAAGAGGAGGAAGATAGCATGCTAAGTATTGCTTCATCAGGGTGTTCATTCTGAAAAACACAACTGGTAATGGCCTTTGTATTGTACCCCCCCTGCCCTCCGTCACGAGTATGCATTATTTAAAGTAGGAGCGGTGAGTGTTAGTCAGCCATAAAGAAGAACCATTGTTCTACAGTAGAGAGGGTGTTTCACATGCCAAGAGTGTATATGAAGTATATCTGAGAAAGACAGCAAGACAATTGGACATGCACGCGCACACACACACACACACACACACACACACACACACACACACACCTGCAAGGAGAACTTATTTCAAGGCATCATTCAATTCATGTGTTACATTCATCACCTACATTATTTAAATTTTAATCATACTGTCAGATGGATGAGGTTCCATAATCCAAATATAATAGCTTCGACAAGAATAGCCAATTGTAATAATTCAGTGAGTTCTATGGCACACTGGTTACTAAATGAAACAGTTCCATTTTCTGCCTATAGAATACATTACTTTGAAGGTGCTGAATAAATGTGATTACACGTATGACTTCTAACAGTTGTTTCAATGGTGCTGGTTAGTAGCTGTGACATTCTTTTTAATTAGCTGGCCTGCAGTTGTGTATGGGTGCGCACGTGTGTGTTTGTGACCATGCGTGTCTGTGTGACCAAGTAGGTCCACACCAAGGAGAGTGTGGATCGCATTGCAATCTCCTAATCTATCATCACAGCAACACAGCACGGCTTTTCCTATTCCAGTGTACAGCCATGTAGCCAGTGTGCAGTTAATATATTTAACTGCACATAGTTGGACAATTGTATTTAGAAATACTGTACATCTTCTTGTTAACAGAGTCACCAAAAGTAAATGATTAATTCCAGAAATATACACCTTTATTTGTAAATCTAGCAGGAAACTACAGTTGCCCAGAGGGTATGCAAAGCCTTTTGTGCTAATTAAAAGGAATACTTAATTTAAAGGGCAGCTAAAGTAATTAATTTGTCAGATATGTGTGTGATACTCATCCCTATAGCAGAAGGTAAAATCAACAGTTGAACACAAGCCTATCTTGTGCTTACTGGTAATTACATAAACTGCAGCCTGATATAAATGAATCCCCTCTAATCTCACGGAGAAACATAGGTCCACAGTCTTAATACACGTGCAGTCAAGTAAGCATACTGTGTACATGTACTATACACATTCATAAAGATGAACTCATCCACGCAACACCGTATCTAACTGGAACATTGTGTTCTTTTGGCCATTAGTAGTTTTATTCCCATTAGAACACAGAAAACAGACATTTCTGCAACGGAAGGTGTTATATCTATAATGACAAGGGTTCCTTATGCATGTGGAATTCATAAGATGCTATAATGTCACAGTGGAAATAAGTATTTATTGGACAGGTAAGTGTAAAATAAGGACTCAGGTGTTGCCAAAATTGTGTCCATAGTCTCATCTTTTGTTTATCTTAACAACTCAAATTGACTAGTAAGTAGTAACATATCAGGTAGAAATTACTTTGCATGCCTACAAAATACCCTGTATTTAGTACTGTATTAAACTTGCTATGCAAAGTGGGAATAGGGGATTAATGTATAATACATGCAAGTTCTGACACGCATCATCTGAAGAAATCCAAGGCTGCACCTTCCATGGGACAGGTGTGGGCTTCCAAAATATATTGACAGGCCATGAAAACACACCTGGGCTTGTTTGTTTGAAATCGGGCCAAAGTGTAGAGAACTTAAAGCTATGTCTGTGTAACTAACTAAAAAAAACCACATATATCACAGTGAATCATTGAGACCTATACCATCATGATTATGCTCTACCTTCATGCAACTGAAAAAGAAAGGTTCATGACTAAGAGTATGTTTTTAATATTTGAACAAAAAAACAAACAAACATGTTTTTTTAATATTCCTGAATAAATGTAGGTGGTGCTCACATGAGCATTTGTGACAGTACTGATAAACTATTAGGATCTTCTCTGCGGGACAGGAACACTGCAGAGTTTGTAATACGATAAAAGGGCCGTGTTGTGCCAACACGTTTCTGCTTTATATTATTTGGACTGTAGGCTTCCTGGGAAACAATCAGTTACAATCAACCAACACTACTGTGGTGGCCTTTCAACATTTTGTTTTGTTGAACTGCATTGAATGTTGTCAATGTCGTTCTGCATCACAAATGCTCATGTGAACCCAGCAAAAAGCACATCTCAAATAGTAGTTGAATATAAATATTTAATATAAATATTTGTAACAACATTTGTAAGACATATTTGTCCAGGAATTCATGCATTAGAGTTGGCTGTGTGTGGTCATTGCATGGTAATCCCTTGACAAATATTGCATCATTTAAAGGGAGCTAAATCATTCGGACACATTGAGGTCGGGGTTCAGAATCTAACAAATAAATATATTTTATTCCTTACAGAATAGAATAGGCAAATGTGGATTTGCTTTCTGGTTTAATAGCGTATATAATTAAACCAACATTTGGCTTGTGTTCAGTTTTCATTTCAAACCCTGATCATACTGTATACTGTATAAAACGATGGTTAGTTTGGGGTTATTGCTCCCATTGTGCTTGGGAGAATTAGAGCCTGAAAATAAACTGTTTAGGGTTGAAGTTGTAATGATGATTATATTTTCAACAGAGCAAATAGAATGTGCAATGTGGTACAAGTGTTATTCTACTATTGCTGCCAAGTTGGGGAGGCAGGGGGGGAGAATTAGCATGGAGTATTAAGCAATAATGACTGCCAGAGATGAGACGTAGCTCAAACATTTTATCAGACAACCATACAGAAGTAAATGTTGGACAGATGTTGGACAGATAAGTATGAAACTGACACTCAAATGCAGCTGAATTAACACACTCTGAATTTAGGGTCTTGGAGTATCTGTAATAAGCAAGTAGTACCCTCTCATGGCTACCATCTTCAGCTCAAATTTACATTATACAACTTTTATTAGTAATATAAGGATGTCACCATTGTAAAAAAGACAAGCTGACCCACCCACGTACCTTTAAGAGTACATCACAGATATGCGTGTGTTTGTGAGTCTACAAACCCAATCCGTACTATAGATTGACCCTCTACTGTATAGAGGAGTATTGCGTGGGCGAGGAGTAGGGGGTAATGCGGTATAGTTTCCTCAAGCAATGCGATGGAGCAAGCTGGCCACTGACTAAATGTAGCGTAGTACAGTCTGTCTTGCAGTGACCAGTCAGTCATTCTGTCAGGGGCTGCCCCTCCAAAGCTGCCGCAGAGCCATTGGTCTCGCCGCCCCCAAGCTCCTCCTCCTCCTTGTCATCCTCCTGGGTCAGAGGGTCCTCAGTGGAAAGGCGACCCAGGGGGTCTGCATTATAACCCTTTGGCTCAGGGGAGAGCACTGAGAGCTGAGGCAAGAGCGGCCCCTCTCGGAGTTTGGCGGCCAGCTCCTTTGCGCTGCATGAGGGCGTGTTGGTCTCGTAGATGTCATGGAAGTTGTTGTAGTCCACCTCGTAAAAGCCCTTCTCTAGGGAGAGGACCGGTGTGAATCGATACCCCCATAGGACCTCTGTGTCCAGGTAGGAACTCCGTGCCTGGCACGTCATGCCTGTCCAGAGGAAGTGCACATTGACGCACACACACACGCATGCACACACATACACACAGGAAAAAACAGATGGATAGGGGTGTAGGAAGAAGGACAGGGAGATACATTGTAAATAATTTAGACCTATACTTAAGTCAATGAGAAGCATGGGTCCAAGAACAGACAAATACATACTTTATAAGTAGAATAATCTATTTATGAGAGAATAAATATCACCAATCCCTTGATAAACGCTACTCCACATTGCAGCAGCCTCTTCCTACAGCTTTACTTATGCAGGCTCTATCACATTTAGTACTTGACTAAATTGCTGGATATATTCACAGTAACTAACAGCATAATGTTGTGGGGATAATAACTTCTATAAGCAAATGCCATCCACCCCTATTGCAGGGCAGAGCTTCCCATTGATTTACATGTTTGACCGTGTTATCAGCATGCAACATGTCAACATGGTATTGCTTGCATTACATGCAAATATTATTTAACACAATTAGGGTATTGCAATATTAATATTTATATATTTAAATATTTATTTAATTTAGCATCTGGTGGCCCATTCTCTTCATTATTAAAATATTGTTCATACATTTTCATGTTAGACTTTTCTGCCTCATCAGCAATTCACAAAATAATGTGTGTATGTACTGTATACCTGTATTGCAAGACTAGGGATAGACACAGACATCAACAGAAAATGTATAATAAATATAACATATATGTATATTTTTACATACTGTATATATGAATTACACCCAGTTCAAAATAGAACTGAAAGAGCTTGATATTATAGTGCTTTTGCAATATTGCTTAGACTGAGGTCACTTTTCATGCTGAAAATTAAACTTAAAAATGTAATAATATTCACTGCTGTATATTCTTTCATAAAACCATGCTTAATTGTGCTATTTCCCTATTATCTCTATTATCACTTGAGTTAGCACTTAACTTCAATAAGTAACAGCACATCAATTCAAGTAGAAAATTATGCACTAACACAATTCACAGGAACAGCTGTGTATACTGAGAAATGGCATGACTCAGTCCTTATTTTATCCATAAATAATTCTTTGAATCGAGGAACAAGTTGGAGAAAAAGTGCTTCATACCTGCTATCTTCTGAGACATTACAGAAACCAAAACAATACTTTATGCTGGCAACAGCAACATTCGCTGATACTGTACTTTGAAGACATTGGGCCTTTGGCCCTGTGGTACAATGTAGTATAGAATAGCCTAGCCAAATTATAATGGGCTGTAATACAACTTTTATTATTTGTATTGTGGACAGGATAGCAACGTCAATAATAAATACACTATACAAACAATAGTACAGCAAGACAAACTGAACATGTCAACAACCAATAAATAAGAGGGGAAAACATCTTC
This sequence comes from Forbesichthys papilliferus, assembly GCA_025399855.1. Classification (NCBI taxonomy): domain Eukaryota; kingdom Metazoa; phylum Chordata; class Actinopteri; order Percopsiformes; family Amblyopsidae; genus Forbesichthys; species Forbesichthys papilliferus. The sequence continues at coordinate 12,093 of JAODOY010084450.1, forward strand.
AATATTACTGCACGTGGGCTGTAGAAGTAGACTCAACAGGACTATAGAGAAAAACAAAACAAAAACTCACATTTTCTCTCCAGTTCTATTTGTAATGTTGTTCATGGCCGTGGGAGCGTTAATTCAAAACTAATTTATTCAAAATAATTTTATGAACTGATAATAAATCATTAAGACATCAAACTGATGTTTTCAATTGAGGCTGCTATGTCATTTGCACCTTTCAGTTGTCTCTGATGTCTTGCATACAAACACACACTGCTAACATTACAGTTTAAATAGAGAGAGAGAGAGAGAGAGAGAGAGAGAGAGAGAGAGAGAGAGAGAGAGAGAGAGAGAGAAATTCAGGTATTTTATTCAAGAGGTGCATTGTATGTATAAGTGCACAAATATGAACACAATCACACAAACACACTGACGTCCACCCTGTTGTGTCCACGCCCTCAAAATAATTATATTAACCACTTATCTGCAATAGGAAAACACATTATTCTTAACATTATTAACTTTATTCCATCAAAGCCAAACCAAGCGCCAACCGAGTGCTACTGCTATGCAAGTTTACACGTTTGATGGAGAGCTGTTACATTGCTGACGTGACATTAGTGGTGTCGATTCAGGGCTGCAGATAAGGGGGTGGGCCTTGCAAGTAAGCCGATAGTGAGATATGTATGTGTTCCTGCCTGTAATCTCCACAGTTGAGTGTTCTGGCAGTGTGTAGATCCTATACAAAGTGGCTGTGTGAATATACGGTTGTGCCAAACATTCACCCTGCTCTATCCACAATAAAAGCTTTCTGGATCTAACACCTCTCAGTGTTCTGGGATGCCTCAATTAAGCACTATAATTAACTGCAATTTCTCTTTGTTCTGTGGCTTTAAATTACCCTGAAAGTGAATCAATTCTAATCTTCTAATTCTGCTGTGTCCAGGACCAGGTGAGAATGTTCTTCTGTGAGATAAATAATCATCTGGTTTTGTAGCTGTCAGTTTAATCTTAAATTCTGTGGGTGTCTGTGAAAAAATGAACATTGTCAGTTATGTTTTTGCCTGAGTCTTTGCGCTGTGGTGAAACCACAGGGTGGTTGTCAGCGAAGCACTGATGGCTGCATATTAGAGGGGCAAAACAAGCCTTTATTTTCCACTCAGTTCTTTGTCATATTCTACTGTACATCTCCATCAGAATTCTGTTATGTGACTACCAAGGCAGTGATGTAGCTGGAGTTACAGTTCAGTTTATAGCCTGGGAGAGCAGCGGTTTTAATTTTTTAAGGATAAACATACACTGTACTGTATATTTAAATTAAAATATGTATTAATTTGCTTAATAAAAATGGAATAGGACAAATCAAAAGCAGGTATTACAGTAGGAGCTATACATTTCTTGCTTATATTCTCTATTGTATGTTAGTTACAGTCATAAAACTGCACACAGCATTTATCAGGGCCAAGCCCAATAAAATGCATCATAGCAGCATGTGGGAAAAAGATGCATAGCAGAAAGGTTTGTGATTAGCTTAGGTCAAGCTATGCCAGATATACTGTAACAAACATATAACAATCCTATAACATAAGATGTACAACCCAGACTCACTGCAATGCAATACTTCCTTAGTCCTTAAATATTTGTTTTGGTTTTGATTTATTGCAGTCTTTGAGAAGTAAATAATTATCTGTTGCACTATTGAATGTAATATGTAATATGATAATTTGATTGTACTATTGTAAATATGTGTGTCATGCTTAAACTAGTTATTGTTATGTTGCCCATGGTTCTGATGTGCACATTGACTAGTCAAACTTGTTACCACTTTCACAGACCTTTACAGGATTAGTAAGGCAAAGGGGCTAAGGTAATGAGTTGTATGCACATGCCACACACATGTATTTGCTATGTGAAATCGTTCAAGCCTATACAGAATTTTGTTTTCTTTGAAGTAGACTATAGTTCACAACTTTCAGGTCATTGGAATGCCCTTCAATATGGCAAAATGCCAAATACCTTGGTCAAAGACTGAATGTTAAATATTATTTCTTACAGCTTCTTGGAGTTGAGTGATTTGGATGGCATGGAATAGATCCAGGATGATGGTTCTCCTGTCGAGACCTCTCGATATGTCATGGGCTAACCATTTCTCCATTCTTTATGTTTACTGGTCGAGGATTCAGTATTGGAGGTTCTGGGAGGTGTGTCGTGGATTGG
>JAODOY010084451.1:0-14293 GCA_025399855.1 Forbesichthys papilliferus
TTTGCAACTCATTTGAGGAAAGAATGTGTGAGTTTTCATAGAAAACATGAAATTGTCTGGGTGACCCCAAACTTTTGTAGTGTATATATTTAAATTATTTATGTTGAATATTTTACTACTATATATATATATATAGGTTATATATTTTGTAATTGTAATCTTAATAATTGTCTGCAATCTGAATTTAAACCTTTATTTACTAGAGGAAATTTTATTTAATAAAAGTTTGTGCAGAGGTTATGTTTTGAAGTTGAGTATATATTCTTGAATACAGATAGTTGTTGGTTGTTGGCTGTTGAGAATGAGCCAACAGCTAAATTACTGTAGTTTTACTGGAATTAGTTAAACTAACAAGGCAAAAATGTTATGTTTAGTATATATCATAGTCTATTAAAATGTCAGTACTGTAATGTCTGTGCCTTGCAATCAAAGGTCCGTCACCCGACTCATACTCACACTATTCACCTTGTTGTCTGAGGCCTTGCCTCCAATGTTATGTATACCCTGCATTTCTCCCGGTTCATAATCACCAGAATATTTAACACCTGTTTCCAATACTCATGCAGAGTGCAAGCATTTAAGTAAGTATGTAAGTATGTAAGTAAGTAAGTAAGTAAGTAAGCAAGCAATTTCACGATTGCTGAAACTTTACGCCTAGCTTTCTGTAGATTATCCCGTGTATTGAATTCTCATTGCAAACAGTATTACTGGATGAAACATAATGATTCGCTTCAGAAGGTGTGTCGTCGGGGGGGGGGTTGAAGATCATCTCCAGTCCCCGGGCCCAAGCAAAATACACAGCAGGCCTGGCCCTAGTTATTAAGTTCTGAACCCTTTGCCTGTCCTTGTCTACTCAAATGCTGTTCTGCCAGTTGTTCAACTGGCAGTAGTGGTAGTAGTAGTAGTAATAGTAGTAGCCGTATTTGTGGTTTTGTGTTATGTAATATAATGTGTTACTTAATATTATTACTAAAGTGAGTAACAGAGTAGGCTAGTGTAACAAGTAAATGTTATGTTATATGTTATTTATTTAAGTAAAGTGCGTTAATGGGCACAGTTAGTCAGTGAAGACTATATAAATGAAATTATTGTCAGCTATTGCAAGCTTTTTTTAAGATATTTGTAAGTTTAGTCAATAAAAAAAGGGAAAAGAATGGATTTGATAGATTTTACATAAGTTTACTATTTGCAAATAATTAATGTTAGATTTTTGGACATAACCTAAAATAGTCCTATAGGTTTACAAAAAAACTAATAGGTGAATAAAGCGGCATAATTGTATAGCCTGATTTTATATAACTTTTGAAAAGAATGTAGCCTATAATACAACAAAGCATTGGTACCTACAGTATGTATTAGGCCTATTGTCATTATTAAATATATAATCATGACAAAATAGGCTATTAGTGCATGCCTTTACAGTAGCTGACCAATAGCATTTCACTCCTTAATTCTGATATGTTAACTCATTAGGCACTATCTTTCGCTTTCCCCTCTCTTGCCGATTTAATCTGTTATGACCTCAATTCAACTCCTGGCGTGGATTAGGTCGCTTCACTTCCAGGATGTTTGGTTACATTTTTTATTTATTTAGTTTTACTCATGGGTGGATTATCATATAATCAACATCATGTCTTAAATGTCATTTTGATTTGCCGGTCTAGCACTTTGATGTTAGTGTCAGTGGAACTGGAAGCCTACAGGCTAACTAGGCCTACCAATAATTTGGTTACTTGCTTTGCTGTGAAGATTAATGACTCTTGTCCTTTTAGCCTTGCCCTTACGTTTTTACTCTGCTTAGCTTTTCCATGTTTTAAACTAGTTTTCTTTTTGATGTGTGTGTGATATTCGAGCTGTCTCTGTAACTGTTGCCTCGTTGTTCACACTGTGTGAGGTGTTAGCGAGACAGAGACGTGCGAGGCTACATAGTCGACGTTTTCAATACTTGTTAAAGGCTTGTGCCGATCAACCTTCAGTATTAGTTAAAGAAATGTGCAATGGAGGCAGCCCATCGGCCAACTCGGTGTTCCCTATGGCCAGTTCGCTACTGAATTAAGATGTAGGCTAGAGTTCTATGGCTGTACCTTATCAATGTAATCAAAAGCTGTCTCAAGGTGTTCTAATTGTTTGGTTCTAATTATTACCCCATCTAGTCTTGTTTGAGGCAAGCATGCAAAGACATGTATTATTATTTATCAGACAGTTTGTAATAAATTAGACTGTATTTGTGCATTGTATTTACATATGTATTTCACATTCTTACGCTTACAGGGTAAGCGTATGAATAAATGAACAATACAGGCCAAATTACTGGCCCGTATTAAGTTATTAAAAGTAACAGTAAAAGTAATATAAGTAATGTATTCTTTTGTAGAGAATGTTATACTGTAATATAATCACACTACTTCTACTGAACATCCATCCATTCATCCATCATCACCTGCTTATGCAAAATCGGTTAAGATGAAGCTGCTTCCCCCAAACTTCCCTTTCCCGAGCCACATTAACCAGCTCTGACGGGGATCCCAAGGCGTTCCCAGGTCAGTGTGGAGATTTACTCTCTCCACCTAGTTCTGGGTCATCCTCGAGGCTTCCTCCCAGCTGGACCTGCCTGGAACACCTCCCTAGGGAGGCTCCCAGGGGGCATCCTTATTAGATGCCCGTACCACCTCAACTGGCTCCTTTTGATGCAAAGGAGCAACGGCTCTACTCTGAGTTCCTCACAGATAACCAAGCTTCTCAACCTATCTCTAAGGGAGACACCAGCCACCCTCCTGAGAAACCCATTTCAGCTGCTTGTACCCGTGATCTAATTCGGTCATGACCCACCCCTCATGACCATATGTGATGATAGGAACAAAAATGACCTGGTAGATCGAGAGCTTTGCCTTCTGGCTCAACTTTTTCTTTGTCAACGGTGCGGTAGAGCAACTGCATTAGCACTCCTGCTAGGGCTGTCGCAATAATCGTAATACTGCAGTGCTGCTAATCCCTGCTAGGCCGTGGCAAGTAACCGCCATTACTGCAATGTTTACAGTAAAAAAAAAAGTTTCATGAGGCTAGCCCATCGAATAAGACGTCTGATCTCGGGCATGTGCGCCAACATCGACCAACAGCCTGTATTAGCTGATTGTAGCCTTTGGAAGTATATGTATCTAAGACACTCAGAAGTTATGCTTTATAGCACTACAGTTTGCTGTACAAGTGCTGTACTTTGTCTGGGAAGCTCACCATGCAGCACACACACACTCAAGTGATTCTTTTGGGACATGTCTGTATTTCGTGTGGGAAAGAAAGTATGTTGTCCCCTAACCTGTTGGATTGTTCTCTTCTTTCTGTCTACATGCTACCTAAATCAAGACAGTGTACGCTATTTTGCTCTATTTAATATGCTTTTAATTCATATCATTTCGACGCGAAGGAGTAGCGGCTCTACTCAGAGCACCTCACAGATAGCTGAGCTTCTCACCCTATCTCTAAGGGAGAAACCAGCCACCCTCCTGAGAAAACCCATTTTGGCCGCTTGTACCCATGATCTTGTTCTTTCGGTCATGACCCACCCTTTATGACCATAGGTGAGGGTAGGAACAAATATTGCCCTATAGATTGAGAGCTTTGCCTTCCGGCTAAGCTCCCTTTTCAAAGCACATGTAGACCGGACGGGCATATTCCCAGGCCCCCTCCAGGATCCTTGCGAGAGTAAAGAGCTGGTCCGTTTTTCCACGACCAGGACGGAATCCGCATTGTTATTTTTCAATCTGAGGTTCCACAATTGGCCAAACAAATGTGAAAATATATTTTTACAGTATATTTATACAGTTACTTGTAATCATTATTTTTCAATTAAATATATGCAATTTTTATTAAGCGCCCCATGCACAATGACAATCGTGCCTGGGGCACTGAAGTTGCCCTGTTCCACAGAGGGCGAATGTGTAAATGTTTCCAACTTTACATCACTGCTAGTTAAGGCTAACAAGCCTACTTTTACTTGCGTTTGTTTTATCTAGCCAAATGGCTAGAAAATGTGGATGATTCAAGCTCGAGAGGAGGCTGCTGCGATATGTTCAGTTTTTAATTGTAGGCTACTGCGCGTTTATGCAGTTATGGTATAAGGCTGAAGATATAAACACCACCGCATCAACCTCCGGTTCAGGTTCTGAAAAGAGTTCAAAAAGGTTAGGACTCAGGCCATTTCCAATGTGCATGTCAAAATGTTGCAAGCCTCAAGCAAAGCCTAAGCTTCTTTCTCAATTGTCTCTAGAGAAGAAACTTACGGGGGACAGGCAATACCCTTAAAAACCAGGTTACGCTTTGTAGCCCGAAACACCATTAACACAACATGGTGTTTCAACCAAAACAGGCACACAACACAATAAAAGCATACCCAAGCCCTCAAAAACACCCACCCATTCTACAGCAGCCTTGTAGAAACAAGGAGCACTTAAAGCAAAAAAAAAAAAAGTAGAGAACTTGAGCACCAGCGACAAATATCTTAAAACGCCACTGCCAAAGCATGGGACAAATACATTCCATATTACCGGTGTCATGGTGAACACAAAACCAGGGCCAACCAACCAAACTAATCCATCAAGCCAACCAAACTAATCCATCAAGACTTTAACCTGGACGAACCCAACCAAACCAACCAACAAACCAAAAATGCACCACCAGGAAGTGTAACCATGATGCACAACCCAGGTGCAAAACCCAGCCAACCAACCAACCAACCAAAATGCACTACTGGTAAACTCAATCCAGCTGCAAAACTTACCAAACAACCAACCATCCACCAACCTATCCCAGCGCCAGCTGTCGGAACCTGAAAACCGACCAAGTGGCTAAACAACCCAAACGTCAACAGACCGATCAACAATCTAACCGGCCAGCCAACAAACCATGCCAACCATTAATATCCAACCAACCCTCTAACCAAAATATCCACCCAACCATACATCCAACTAGCCGGTTAACTGCATAACCAAATAACCCCCTTCCAAAAGACCCAATTTCAATGAGAATAAACCAACTCCTTAAACCTCTTTCTAGACAATTCCACTCCATAATTGTCAGCAAGCCCATTGACCTGATCCTTAGAGAAACCACAAAGTAAGTCCTCCTGAGGACACTGCATAAACTCTTCATCTGTATACATTGTCAAAAAAAACATGCGATACTCATAAATGACAATAGCTAAATCATACACTGAAGCAGCTCAATACTCACAATCTACAACAGCTAAACTCCAACCCAGGTGAAATTCATGTAGCCAATCATCCAATACCCTAGAGTCATCTTCCCTCTATCTAACCCTCTTACGCACTAACTCTCTCAACCCTAGTATTCAGACAGTTTGTTGGTTGGATGGATTAAGCATTGAACTCAAGACCCAGGTAGGCGATCAGCAGGCTGACAACCCCCCTAGACAGTCAAGGAATGCCCCCTTATGAGACATAGTCTCTAGCCAACTCCCCGTCCAAAAATAACAAACTAAAATAACAAACCAACATGTCCACACAAAGTAGGCAATGTTGCTTCAACCTACCAGGGAAGACTCCTCCAAACAAATTGAATGTGGTGGCATAAAAGTACCAATCCTGTCCAGGAGCATCAAAGTAACCAGAAAACCGCTTATCACTACCATACACTAGGACCTAGGAACAAAGAGATCATTTTCCCAGATTAGCCCCCACTTGTTACAACCATGGCTCAATGATTGTAACAAACAACATATATTCCCAAAGATTACATTATCTTGTATTGAACTAGCGTAATAATATATATTTTTTTAGAAATACCATATTAAGAGAGTGCATATGTCAGAGTAAGTCAGCTAGCGAGCCGATATGGCATGACTCTAGCTCTAGAAAGGTGAGACTGGATATTCTCATGTACCAGCCACACAGGTGTTTTTGCTTTAACTGACGAGCCTTAGAGCCTGTAACTGAAAGGAAAAGGGCAGGGTCGTCACAGCGGTCACATAATACAATCTTATAGTACAGGGGTAGGGAACCCTGGTCCTGGAGTCGCAGCCCTGCATGTTTTAGATGTCTCCAACACACCTGATTCTAATGAACATAGTTAGAAGTGTGTGTGTTAAAAGCCTGATAACGACCCATTCATTAGAATCAGGTGTGTTGGAGCAAGGAGACATCTAAAACATGCAGGGCTGCGGCTCTCCAGGACCAGGGTTCCCTACCCCTGTTATAGTACATAGCATTGTATATCCCTTGTTTGAACATTAGATAGCAGCACATGTAGGTAAACAATCACCACAACAACTCCCCCTCCTTCTCACTGGCAGGTTTAAAAAACATTGGGCCACATGTATTAACATTTTAGCGTTGCATTGTATGTCACATCACACAAATAAAAAACGCTATTCTGCCTGCTGAAGGAACACAGGACCGCAAGTTGCGCTTTCCTATTCATGCATATGCATTCATGGAAGGGTCGAGGGGAGATTGGGAGTGTTGCACCAAAAAATGGGAGGAGATGCGTAAGGAGAGAGTGATTACCTTTTCCGTTTAATGTACGAACACCGATGTAAAGCGCAAGTTGGTTGTGCGGTGAAAATGATCTGCCTCTGAAAAGCAGGCACGGGAAGCAAACTATGGCAAGATTAATCCGAGCAAGACAAAGACACAGGTCATGGACAGACATGCTGAGAGGATTGGATTTATGTTTATTAAACCACTTTCATTAAATTATTATAGTCACCCAAATTTACGCCCCTGTTATCTCTAGGTTTGACGATACATATAGACAAGTAAGCTATTTATAAGTAGGTCTACTTCATGATCGTTAATTAAACTTGTTTTCTTTTACTGAGTCTGCTGTTCCATTGCTTTAAGACACCACAACGTATGGATAAGGCTGGAACATACTCGTCTTGTCCATTCCAAGTTAAGAAGGCGGCGCCAAACGCTGATTACGTGATCAGCCACAAGTGTAGTACATCCAACGTATGCGATGGTACAGCGGTCGGGCTCCTCTCGATTTTATGCTACGCTCGCTAACGTACGTACGTGAGGCCCATTATCTCCAGACAAGTAATGGTGTTGCTGCTATTATCCATTCATATCATTAGCTCACCAGGTTAAGCATTGTACTTGTAATACTGGTATTGGGTGTTCAAACTAACTAATATAATTAAATGTATGTCTAATTATGTTCTAGGCTACTTGCAGATTGCCATTAAGTAAAAAATAACTTGAGGATAAACTTTAAATTGTTTAATTTATTCTGCACAGTCCATTTACTGAAATAGATTTATCCATGTCTGCATCATTTTATTGAATAAAATGTTAATGTGAAATGCATATCTTATGAATAACTCAAAGTCACACTGATGTTAAGTAGGTTATGTATATTTCATGCCAGGCATATATTCAGAAGATGTCATGTCATTGAATTAGAGAATCCTTTTTTTTTTTTTTGGGGGGGGGGGGGTTCGTAACATGTCATAACAAGTTTTGTCCAGTTTCAGAAAAATAAAATAAAATTTTATAAAAAAAAAAGCCCCATCTGACTGTTTAGGCTTTTTATATATCACTCTCCCAAATAGTATAGACTACTCTAGTGGTTGCTGGTCTTACATGACTAAAGTGAATTGATGTGTAGATTGGTATCTTTCAAAGTCAAATGCTTTTTTTATGTTGCTAAAGTAAGCAATATATGTGGGGTTTAGGCGTAGGCGTACGCCTACGTCTCCAATGCTGGATATGGGCAAAAATGACACGCGCCCATCTTTTACTGGTGTCGAGGAAAATTGATCCTCAGACTTGTTAAAGGTTTAAAAAAAAAACACACAAACCAAATGATGGCACGGTTACTGTGCAAATTGATCTTGAAAGGTGCAATCAGGGGTGGAGCTTAAGGATTTTTGGCACTATCCAGCCGGGCTAGTAGACCAAAATGTCCATTAGCCCGGCTAAAATAGGCAGTTTAAGCAGCAACAGTTTTGAAGCACCACTACGGAAGTAGGTATCGGCTAATTTGACTTGCTCAGTTGACCTGACTACCCACTGTAGCCTGGAGCTCTGCAATGGCAAAACAACAAGTTCCCCGTAGTCACTACTACGCAAGTTCACACTGGTCAGCATAGTGACCTTACAAGCCCTCGAGCAGCTTAGATACGGTGTTTCTAGTTCCAAAATGCACTCTGTTATTGTATTAATTGTCTTCTAAAATGTTTGTTTAATAGTCTGCGTTTTGGTGCTCTAGTTTTATTATGGTCTAAATTACTTTAACAAAACGCAAATATAGCCTATTCATGAAAGGTTAGCTGACATATCTAACAGGTGGGATACCTGTTAGACATGTCAACTAACTTAAGCTAATGCTACCAGCACCTTGCTGTAGTCGGGAATGGTAACTCGTGTTCACATCCGAGGATGCTCCGTATGTAGGCTACTCGCTGTGTGCGCTTCAGCCCGTGTACTGAAGCAGACAAATGGTCTGAATTTCACTTTGTCTGCCAATGTGAGTGGTCTGTTTCTTTTCGCTTTATCAGCTTTCTGCCTCTGCTTTCTTCCTGGGTGCCTATCACCATACACTTAAATGAGAAAATACCTATCAGGGATTTTAAACTAGCACCACAAAAGAGGGAAATTCAACAAATTGGATTGGATAAACATTTGGATAAACATTTTCAGAGTCTGAAGGCCTTGGGCCTACTTGAAAGAGATAGCAATGTATGTCCTAACAAAGACGTCCAGCTGCCCAGACTGTGGTCGACTGGCTGAGAAAATAATGTTTCTCAAAAAGATGTTTCATGAAATCAGTGTGAATGAGAAATTAATTGACTCTGTAGCAGCTACTGTATTAGCTAAGCCACCAAGGTCTACTGGACAGACAGATATTTATTAATGGAACTACATCTAATATCGAGAACACAGATGCTGACTTGGTGGACACGCTACCCTGGCTGTGTCCCAATGTTACTGGATTAACCATTGAGGACCCCAAGCCAGATGGCTATCATTGGCATAGAAATGGTGCCAGGCCAAAATCATCAACACCAGCAGGAGCGTGGTCTGATGTCGTCGAAGAGGAAAACTCAACAAGACACTTAAGAGAACATTACATCTCACTCTTCTTCCCGATCTCTTACTTCAAAACAGGTATGATCCATTGATTCAAACTGAACAGTGTTTAAACGCTTACTATGTGGAACGAAGTTATACTTACACCTTTAGCATCAATCCAAAAAAAGGTCAAAGAAGTAGAACTAATGCCATTTGTAAAACCAACCCAAGTCAAACAAAACTTTAGCTTGGCTTATCCCTTAGTGATAGAGCAAACAAAACTGCTGCCAACTATATTATATATACATCCTTATGACCTTAAAACCATCATCCACACCGGGACTTTTGACATCCTGAAACCGAACTGGTTCCGAGATTCTGAAAAATTACTTTTCCTTGCTACTGGAGGAGATAAGCCATTCTGAAAAACACGTTTTCATCTCGGGACCCATTTGTATATTGGGTAGAGGAATTTAATTATTCAGTAGGTTTTTAGCTCTTAATAAATGATTGTTTGAAAAATGGGATAAAATTCAACAATATTGTTTGGAACTGTAAAGACTGCCTTAAGCATGATGGAATACATCCAAACCTTAACAAATCGAAGTAACTGGGTGCAAACCTGCGTCATGCTATTGGAACTCAAAATGTAAATAAGATTAATTCGAAGGACACGCCGTCCAGGCAAGGAGCCAGCTCTCACCGTTATCAGGATCCTCTCCAACACATCACCCAAGGCGTCCAAAGAATATCACCGTCTACTCAACAACACCACACTCCCTTCCCTCCACCCCCACCAGTACACTCATTGAAGACTATGCAAATTCATTAACTATTTGTTTTGTTTCCTAGATGTTACGTAGATAAATCCAGGACAAGGAAGAAAGATTTATTAAATTTTAATTAAAGCTGAGGCGTATCGTACCGTCACTCATATACGTGTAACGTGGCCTTTTTTCTTTTTGTTTCCGCTAAATACATCCAATCACAAACAGGCATTCAGTAACAACCAATGGGATAGTCATAATGACTCAAGTCATATTACACTATTATACAGCAATAATCATCAATCATCAATACTCAGCTGTTTGAGACAGGACCCATGCATCTTCATACATGCCTGTGATCTTTAAAGGAGTCATTGCATGCTCCTTTTCACTTGTTGACACAGTTCCTTGACTTGTCAATGCAATGTAGTTGACAATATTAGGTGAAAATACCACATAAGTTATGTGGATTAGCACGATCACAACCACGACTTTCGAAAAACGGTCAAAATTGAGTGACTGTTGCTTAAAATTTAACAAGCCACTGCCCATCCTGCCAAGACTTCCACGTATCTGTGTTGACGTGAGGCTATGACTGCTTTACTGCTAGTACTCACACATAGTGAACATAGTTTTATGGGTTTTGAACCACATATGGTTGCAGTGTTTTCAAGGTGTTAATATTGTGCATTAATTCCGCCTCGCCGTCCAGACTACAGTAAAGGATACGGGAGGCAGAATGTAGTTAGTTGTTGTTCGTGTCAACCACATAAACAGCAGCAGCTACCACCCCTGTTCCTTCACAGCCATGTGAAGGAACAGGGGTGGTACGTTTTGATAACCAGCCTTGTATCTACCAAGCACATTATTTAATTAATTGTGGTAATGTCAGTCTCGAGCAGTATAGAAGAGAGCCATGGTTATTCCTTTGGGTTCAAACCCTTGTGTTTATTTACACCATAGACATTGTAACAATTATAATAAACCTATGCATAACCTCATTCCAGGAATATAACAATGCTTCTGGATACAGCTTTCACAGCCAGGCCCCAATTATGTTATGTTCTCTTTTTCCCCCAAGTCCTCCTAAAGTTCTGGCTTAAGTATGACATAGCCTCTCATATCAATTGGTTGAGACCATAGTACCCTTCTGAAAGACCAACATTAAATTACCCAACCACACATATTCACACTTATTCATCACATAATATTATAGAATTATGTCATATAAACAATGATTACACCAGAATATGTCTCATAAATAATACTATCCTTACCTATATTACTCCAACCCAACATTCCTACTTCCCCCACTAATGGAACATTCCATAGAGGCAACACCTGTTAGTAAATTACCCCTTATGGATAGCTCCACCCCTTCTCCTGGCATCCTACCTGAGTGACAAAAATATATTAGCACCATCTAAATACTACCGACATGACACTCAAAACCCCACTTTGTCACATGAATGAAGGTTAAATTCTATCATAGCACATCGCAGCAATCCTTGCCCACCAAACAGCCATGTACTCATAAGCACGTATTCATTAATGAATGAAGGGTTACATAGCAGACATTGCAGCCCTCTTGCCACTACAGGGTTATGATAGCTGTGACAGTGGCTAGCTGCTAGCAACAACACAAAGATATATTTAGTTAAACAAATACATATTCTATCTTTGTTATTATCACAGACAAAGGTAAATGGTTAGCATGATAAGATCCAGATAAAAGCATTACTTGCGGTACGAAAAACGGTAATCCGTTTCTGGCAGGGGATATAATTTCGGTATGACACCCGCGAGTGCGTCTTTATCAACAAGCAATGTATAGGTTATGTAAAGTAAATCAACACAACATTATTTAAGCAGCCTATTTCTAATTTGTTTACTGAACAATAGCCTATTCATCTAATGTAGTTATTGATGTACACAGTGCATCACGATTGAAAATATTCCTGTCCTGCAGACTCAAGTTGTGTTTATGCCTTCCAGTTACTGTATCAAAAACTAGATTTACAGATTAGGTCACATGCAAATCTTGAACATTAACCTTGTACTTACAATTTGTGTACTGGCAATCAACATCAGTTCCATAGCTTGTACATTTTGCGGAATACTATGTAGATGGCCATATCCTCATAGGAGCATTACCAAACAATCTCTCTGTTGTAATCTACGTAATATATGCACCCTTTTCTGATACACCTGTTTCTCCGCCTGTGCTGCTTTCATGGCAAATACAGACTAGGGAGCTAACAGTACACGTTGAAAGGCCAAGCATTTGACCGTGTCACATCGACATTTCTAATCCCAAAAACAACTAGTAATACTTGGATTTCATGGAATGAGTCCTTTAACAGCCGATTGCACGGACAAACAAAACGTAGCTCCCACAGACCATCTGGTTCTCATTCCCATGTCGTCAAAAATTGCAGCTTGGTCAATGGCCTTTCTCGTCAATTTTCAAAGTGTTAGAAGGCCTTTGGCATCTTAGGATGAAGACTTTGGTCATTGACTATTACGGCAAGGCTACAGAGTTATCACAGGTTTAATTTTAGCTATATGGGCATGCAATTTCAGCGCAATTATTAGCTCCTGGTTGTAGATAAATAATCAATATACAATCGAGACATGTTCATAGGCTACACACAGCCTATACCGAAATATAACTGAAACTATTCATTTTTATGATTTCATTTTATGCCGCAGACCGTCATCTAAAGAGTTGTTGTATGATGTACTATTCCACATATACTGTGGTATTTTCACCTAAGCTTGTCAACTACATTGCATTGAGAAGTCAAGGAACTGTGTCAACAAGTGAAAAGGTGCATGAAATTAGTCCTTTAAAGTTAAATGAGGACAAAACTTAAATCCTACTTTTCGGCCCTAAAGCAACGGGAAATGTTGGCTAATAATCTAGGAAATCTAATACCCTGGATAAAATTGAGGTTACCAGTCTTGAAGTTGTGTTGGACTCAGATCTAAGCTTTAGGTCCCACATCAACAGGGTAGTGAAAATATAATTTTCATCTACGAAATATAGCTAAAATTAGATCATTTTTAAATTTAAAAAGAGGCAGAAAAACTATTACATACCGTCCAGAACACTAAGGTCATTTGACAGTGGCTTATTAAAAGTTTCTCGTAAGAGCAATAAAAAAATTGGCGATGCAGCTTTATTAACTATGCCCCAAAGCTATGGAAGTCACTGCCTATAGCTATCAGTGTAAGTAAATATATAAAAAAAAACCAAATATATTCTATTTAGCTTTTAGCCAGCTTGTAACTGCACTAGTACACACTGCTAAACTGCTACAGAAAATGGTGCACGTGCAAAGTGACTTGTTGTCTAGCTTAATCTGCTGTAATTGTATTTTATTTTATTTCTTATTTTATTTTAGTAATGTCATTACCAGTACCAGTGATGTTGCGGTGGGAAATAGACCTGTGGCAGGCCCGTTTAGAACATTGATCACAGAGTCCTGTTGTCTGTGTATCAATCCCACCGAACAAGCATAGTCTATTTGTCTGTAGTATGAATATACAGTACATGCAGGGTCTGTATATCTGAGGCTATATAGCACCCTTTTATGCGTACGAGGGAGTCTTGGTAATTCCTACATTGATGTTAGTAGGTACAAAGGGATATAACCATCCATAAAAGACATGTACTGATAATTAAATTGCTACTGGAATATGCACTTCCACCTTAACGGTTCTAGTATCAACCATTTACCCAGTGATAATATATAATAGAGCTGAAAATAAAGACAAATGTCCCATAATGCGAGGGGTGTAACGGTTCACCAAATCCACGGTTCGGTTCATAGCTCTGTTTTTGAGCAACGGTTCGGTTCATATCGGTATAATCTCTGAATTTTTTCTGGCCTTGATTACATTCTGTAGAATAGTCTTCTTTTTTTCTATACTTTCTGCCACTAGATGGCACACTAGTAACAGCTTCTCAGCTAAACAAAAACACTGTTCTTGTTGCCGCCCACACATGCACACGAGAGAGAGAGAGAGAGAGAGAGAGAGAGAGAGAGAAATCTGCAGTTCTGCCTGTAGTTTTGTAGCATTTTTGACTGAGAGCGCAGCTGATCAGACCAAGAGATTCCAACCGTGAGTACATCCACTTGACAGAGAACATGTTAACTGAGCCTGCTACTGGGAAATAAGTGAATATAGCCGGAGCTAACTGAAGCTATCGGGAACTAAACGAAGCTAGCGGGAGCAAACCGAAGCTAGCGGGAGCAAACCGAAGCTAGCGGGAGTCAACTAAAACTAGCGGGACTAAGCTCTCTGTGTTCCCAGTGTCATAGAGTGATGCAATTCACAGACAACGTCATTGTGTGAAGCTCTCCAGGGACATTGTACTGTAGCTTCAATTTTCTATGGAAATTGGAAATATGGAAATATTTGCTTCTATATTTCCTCTTTGAAGTGAAAGTGAATTGACGCTGCAACGGCTAACTGAAGAGCAAACAGAGA
>JAODOY010084452.1:0-25000 GCA_025399855.1 Forbesichthys papilliferus
TATGTATGTGTATATATGTGTATGTATATATGTGTATATATGTGTATGTGTATGTATGTATGTGTATGTATGTGTATATACGTGTATATATATATATATATATATATATATATATATGTGTGTATATACGTGTATATATATATATATATGTATGTGTGTGTATGTTTAAATATATGTGTGTGTGTGTATATATGTACATGTGTATATGTATATGCTGACTAATATTTGTTACAAGCTCGGACAGAATTGCGTCATAGGAGTGAAATAAATAAGATTAAAATAAACATGAAATATGTGTGGAAGGCACAACATGTAACACCCAAAATATGTGGTTTTAATTATATCACATAATTTTTTATCAACATGTGTCAAAATGTATCGTACTTGTGCCGATTTTCCAATTAAGAGTGACTCGTAATGAAAAAATCTCTGAAAAGGGTGTATACAGTAAATCTGAAACCCATAAACAACATTTCACTTGTATGCAATATAGGCAAGACCATTCAGGGAAGTCTCTACTTTTTTCTCCCCAAGACAATGTCTCTAATGCTCTTGCACTACGCAGGAAGTGTCAGGAAGACCGGCAGATGTAGTCTGATGAGATGTCCATCTCTGGACTTCTCCACTTAACGATAAATATAATTACAGTGAATTTACTGGAGACAGGCTTCCCACAAAGCTTCCTACTGGTCTTGGGAAAACGAGGAAATGCATTTGGATTTTAAAGGATACAGTATGGAATAAACTGATATGTCACAGGTCCCTGTCTGTTGTAGCTTGGCTAATCATCCTTCCTACAGTATATACAGATACAGCTATCAAACAGAGCTTATAAATTGCCTATTTTATTTTTGAATAGACATTCAGATAGCGGGCATGACATTCCTTTCCAGTTTCCTGTTTATAAGTAATGAAATTGAACTGTGTACAAAAGTGCACGTGCCTGCCGCAGTGGGGTAGAGAACCTATGGTGTCTGAAGGAGCAGAGTAGAGAGGAACATGAGCCATTTGGTTAAGGAGAGACGCGCACTCTCTCTGAGTTTCAGAACCCTTCTATTGTGTTTCAAACAGGTTTACACCCTTAATGTTCATGGGTCAAATGTTACCCGTGTTTGAATTCATTAGTAAGCACTGAAAAAAAAAACAATAAGTATCATATAATAAAATGTATTCTGCTAAGTAATTAATTATTAATCCAGAACCATTTTATATGCATGCATACATACATACATACATACACACACACACACACACACACACACTCACACACGTGCACACACACACACACTTTATATTGGACAATCATTCAACAAGATTTAGGAACTGTGTATGTTCCCGTTCATGTTGAAATGCATAATGGGCAATATGGAGATGTGTATGTCTATGTGTTTATGTGTGAAGGAGAGTCTGGATGTGTGTGCGTGGAATCATAGTTCCAGTCAAAACCCTTTCTTGGCATGAAAAACACCTCACACCTCATTATACTATTATAGGAGTTTATTACTTTTACATTTACTATGTACTGTATTCCTCTGCTTACAGTAATGAATCCATAATTACTACCGGGTCAAATTTGACCCAGAATACCAGCAGATGTAACTATTATTTTTATATGCATAAAACATTTTTTTTAAGTGATGTAAATGTGTTTTATTGTATTTAGTAGACTATGGTTTAGGATGTAATAATGCCTTGTTTTGATCAGAACAAATTCTAGGTATGTTTCACACATTTAAACTTAAACGGGTCAAATTTTACCCAAACACAATAAGAAGGGAAGAGACACGCACTCTGAGTTTCAAACAAAAACAACAGTCTTCATCCACAAAGATAACTCTAGAGTCAAGCAGTTTAAATTGATCGAAATGTGTTTGCTATGAAATGTATTAAGCCAGTGTGTTGGAAAGAATCTAAAAGGCTCAGAGCCCAGAGACCCTACAATGACTTTAAAGCCAAACATATTTCAAATTGTGGTAGAGCTAGATGAGGCGATCAAAACATTTGTAGCAATGTACCTGCAAACACTTCCCAATGGAGTGTATCCAGACCATTTTCACCAATTTTGGGTCTGGTTACACCAGGCTAATATGTGGAAAATATTGATCTTACTGAGCAAAGTCTCTCTGCCAACTATCTGTCTATGGAGAGAACAATCAGTCCTCGCCTGTCATGATTTTACTGGTGCAAAGCAAATGTCAAACCACTCCTACTGAGCACATGTACATCTGGTTAACACATGGCACTACCCTCAGTCATAACTACTATGATTTACACTATTCGCATGTTGGGAATATAGCATACACCCAATCACTAAATGCAGAATCCTCATTGGCAGAGTACAGTAGAGTAAGTTAAGGCAACACTATTACATTATCAATACATGCATATAATCAATTTAAATGTAATGTATCTCTGATCATTTAAGACTAAATTGATTCAGCCTACTCCCCCCCCACACAAGCATTTTCATTTGATGTGGTGTGTTGTCTCAGGGAGACAATAGCCTTACTTGTGATTTTAAAGCCAACCCCTTGTGGCTGGATAATTCTTTTTAATGTAATTTACTGTTTACCTTTCACCACCAACTATATCATTAATAAAAGATTTAATGTTGGCTCTGCTAACACAGACCGCGTATAGAACGGGCGTTCTTGGCCCACATACAGTGCATTACTGTCCAGATGCCCAGTAGGAACAAAGGCAAACAAGTGATTTCAAATGTAATGTTCCATTATTATCAACATGTTAACTATGTCCTGTTATCGTGTAAATTGTTACAATCATTACTCAGACAGTAGTATGATTTAATATTGGAAACAAAACTATAAAAACATGCAGTTGTTTTGAGCTACTTTATTTAAGGGATTCCTGTTGGAAGAACGTGGAAAACCAACACCAGGAAATCCATAATAAATGCATAACTCACCACTTCTGAGGAAAGAGGAGGTCTTGTGTATAACAATATTTATGATACCAGTGATATGAGTAAAGTCAGAAAGCCACTGGTCACAAAGCTGTCACCTTGTTTCTGTGACACACCCTCTTTTGTGGTGGCAATTTAATTCCTAATATCAGTACTGTGCTTGGCAGTAATTATGCTTTTCCTTTTGATGACAGACGTCACACAGCCTCAGTTGGCCTATGCTTAGTCTCTACCTCGTCCGCCTATTAGCAATACGTCATATAAGCAACTCTGTGCTCTTATACATCCTGTATAAATTGCATGTAAGCTCGACACTGGACTCTCGTCCCCCTATTTATTTCGGGAATTGATACTGTTGATTTGTAGTGGCTGTTAGCATTGTCACTCACAAGTATGTATTTGTAATTTGTGGTGTGCTTTATTTACCTAGTAGCCTGTGAAGTGGAGCGCTGTGAATACTTCCCGATGCAGTACATCGAACAGAACAGTACCTGAAAACATCCTGAGTCGTGTTGGTAAGTTTCTCAACAAATTCCTCTGTTTAAGTTTAGCATCCGACTATGTCAATGAGTTACGGGGTCGTGCAAGTCAATCAAAATACCTCTCCTGTCAGGTAGGTGTGTATTGATGCAGTTAGCCAGCGCTGTGTCCCAGACTTTATGTTAAAGCTGGCTCTAAAAGCTGAGACTAGCCTATGCTTAACTGGAGATTGGTGGTTTGCTTCAATGCTATTACATAACTTCACTTCAGATGCTGGCATGAATAATAAGCAAAACCAAAAATGATATTCCTCAAAAAAAAAATATATAGAAGTGTGTGTGTGGGTGTAATATAATACAGATTCCTACTGTGATAGGAAATATGTACTAACATGTCCCAACACCTGCATTTCAACTTGACAAACTAGTAGGGATAGGGATCTGAAATTAATGTAGACTGGGACATAGAAATTGGCTTCTGAAAAACAGGTAATGTAGGTGGGGACGAACTAGTAATTGCTGAGACAAAAGAAAGAGAGACAGGAACGAGAGAGAGAGAGAGAAAGAGAGAGAGAGAGAGAGAGAGAGAGAGAGAGAGAGAGAGAGAGAGAGAGAGAGGGAGAGAGGGGATTTATGATAGCAATAGCCTGAAACATAACAATGTGTGCGAGTTATCTGAATACACAGAATAGAATAGACAGAAGACATCACAGATGGTCTCTTATGTTTGTAGATGCATCACACAAACATGGAAACTGAGAAATAGCAGGAAGCCATGAAAGAGTCAAGAAAAGTCAGTAAATGATCACCTTAGTCAACAAACTATTGATCTTCACAGGTCCACTAGACCCCGACACCCGATATGGGTTGTGATGGTTCTCGTGTATATGCAATTTAACTGTATTTATCAACTGGACCCTTAATTAATAATTAAATATGTTAAAATAAAATTATATAACTGATTATATTATGCTATTCTTTGTTTCGCATCCAAAACAGTTTTATATTGTTATTTTTAAAATACTATTTAACACAGTGCTTTGCTGCACCATTCCTTGTCATAGGCTATTGGCGGGATTGCCTGTTGCGACACAATTTTAAGGTTCTTATTATTCTTTCAGTACTGAACTGTTTTTTGGACCAGAATGGGCATGGTCAGAACATTTTTTAATTAATACACAGTACTTTCCGGAACTGATCGGTTCAGTCCGTTCTAAATGTTTTGGTTGATAATTTATGCAAATTAGGTTGGGTGAACCAATGAACAAAGTGTGATGTGAGGTAAAACAACCAGTGAAGTCAATAAATAATGATGTTCCTAAACAGCGTCATTAATACCCCTGTAGCAGTTCAGACATTGTCGGTGATGAGAGAATGCATTTAAACCCACTGCAACATTTAGAACCAGCGCATACAGCTGTTGTGTAGGAGTGCTCCATACTGGTAAAAAATATGAAAGTGTGGCATACAGTGTAATCCACATAAACGTGACGGAGCGCCCTCCTGTAAATCTGTGTGCGTGCATGTGTGTGTGTGCGGGCAGGCAGGCATTTTTATGAGGAATCCTCCCAGCCTCCAATGCGAATGCATAAGGGCCCTGGAAGAAGATATTAAAGCCTCAAAGTAGATAATGTCGATGTTTGGTGGTCCTGAAAGAGTGCGGCAGAAACACAGAGAGAGAGAGAGAGAGAGAGAGAGAGAGAGAGAGAGAGAGAGAGATTTAGAGGAGGAGAGAGGCGGAAGGAGCAACATTAGTGCGAAGAAGACGGGGGAAGGAAAGAGCGATAGCTCCAATGAGAAAGACATTAGGCCGCCGAGTGAAATGAGACGAGCAAGAGAGAGAGAGAGAGAGAGAGAGAGAGAGAGAGAGAGAGGAGAGAGAGAGAGGCGGGAAGGAGTTAGCGAGGGAACGAGGGACAAGCCGAGGAGATGGAGGTCTTGGTGGTGGAGGAGGAGGTCATTGAGAGGGAAAAGGGGGGAGGTGTGTGTGTGTGTGTGGGGTGGGGGGTGGGGGAGGGGGTGAGAGGTGAATTATAAAACAATGGAGTGAGGGAGAGCTGGGTAGCAAAGGCGCTGGAGGGAGGTGAAGGGGACATTACGGCCTGATTTAAATGGCAGGCGCAGGAGAGAGGGAGAGAGGGAGAGAGAGAGGGAGAGGGAGAGGGAGACGGTGGGAGATGATGAGAGTAAATGACTGCAACATTAGCAGGAGATTGAAAAGAGAGAGGAGAGGGAAGATATCAAGCGCACAGACACAGGAGGGGCAGAAACAAGAGCTTGCGAGTGCTGGGTGGGGTACAAATGTGAAGCCCCCTGTGCCCCTATAAAAATGACTCAAATAAAAACACTATTCCAGAAATGAGCACACCATCTCAACAGGCGCTAACGCCGAGTTATTTCTAACCGTAAGTTAATCTAGTTGGTATCCCCGTGCAAATAGTACTGAAACAAACTCAACTCCAGCTTTCTTCTACACGGCGATAAAAGGTGTTTTCCATTTGTGTGAGGTGAACACGTCAGGGGAAATAATAGCATTATGTTTCATTGTCTCTCCAATTAATCCTGCATTGGGTTTTGACCTTTCAAGCATACAGCTAGGGCTTTGATGTAGCGTGACTCGTGATAAGTCAGTGGGCTCTGACCTTGTGATGTTCCAATTACAGCATGGGGATGATGTCTGACCATGTGCTTATAACCGTACTACTGTATATGAGAATACTTTTAGGATACTGATGGATGCCTGCATGATGCATGGACTCCTGTACTACAGTGCAGTAGACCCCTGCAGAGATGTGCATCTATCGCCCTTTACATACTGGATGCGTAGTTTCCCTACGCTGTGTAGTTTTTTGTAATGCAACCTCAACGCAATACCCTACACAACAACTCTTTCTGATTACAGTTGGTATCCATGTTGGTATCCATGGTGATGCTAGCAGGTCCCATGGTCAGTGCTATTGTAGTAAGCTATTGTAATGAAACCTGAATGAAACTGACATTCCTCAGGGGAAATGTGGTTATTCACACATCAAGGGTACAAATTTCGGCAATACAATTAACCATAGCTTTATTTTAGATGCAGCCAGGTACGTTTTGGAATGGCCCAGCCAGAGCCCAGACCTGAATCCAATTGAACATCTGTGGGGTAATCTGAAGAGGGCTGTGCACAGGCGATGTCCTCTCAATCTGACAGATTTAGAGCGCTTTTGCAAAGAAGAGTGGGCAAATATTGCTACGTCAAGATGTGTCATGCTAATAGACTCCTACCCAAAAAGACTGTGCTGTAATACAATCAAAAGGTGCTTCAACAAAGTATTAGTTTAAGGGTGTGCACGCTGCAACTAGGTTATTGTAAGGTTTTTATTTCAAATTTTTCCCCCACGAAGAGTTCAGTTTGTTTTTCAATTGAATTGTTCACATTAAAGGCGGAAAAAGTTCTGACATGATTTATCTTTGTCTCCTTCTTTTACATCACAAAAACCTGGCTTTTCAACAGGGGTGTGTAGACTTTTTATATCCATTATATAAAATATATTTATATTCCTCAATACATTTGAGGAATAACAAAATGTGGAAAAAGTAAAGCTCTGTGAATACTTCCCGAATGCACTGTATATCCTCAGAGAGAGAGAGAGAGAGAGAGAGAGAGAGAGAGAGAGAGAGAGAGAGAGAGAGAGAGAGATTCTATGGTTTTTCTGTGTATGTGTTTTCTAATGCATATGGATCAAGAGCAGATTAGATCAATGGGCTTTACTGGGTGCTGCGGTAGAATGTGTAAACACAAACAGCTGACTGTGTGTGTGTAATGGCCAGATAGATATTTGTTTTTCGCTCTCCACTTCCCCACTTTGGGCATGGCAAATGACTGCTGGGGTAACTCACACGCGCACACACACACACACACACACAGAGGGTGGATGGTAAATGCTACTTGTTAAAAGTTAATAACTAGAAATGAGCTTATTCGCAGTGAATGCTTTTCTTCCTATAAAGAACACATCACACCAAGCAATGCCGTGTGTGTGTCTGTGTGTGTGTGTGTGTGTGTGTGTGTGTGTATTTCCTTGTGTGTGTGTTCATCGCAGAGGAGTTTGCAAAGGGCTCATGAAAAGCCATTGACTTATTTATAGCCACAAACAATATGTGCTCAACGTACATCAAGCGTGATACTGTACGTTACACCAATAGATATAATCAAGTATAACTGGGATGCACTGGCTGTATTTTTTTTGTCAAACACAACATTTAATAATTTCTACAAATTATTTGTGCTGCCTGCTTTAAATTAGATTATTTATTTGATGAATAAGTAGTGTAAACAAACATGCAAGCAAGTATTGTATTTACTGCGTATAATAATTGGAATGCTTTCAGGAATAAGAGTTGCATTAAAAGCTTGTGGGGACTTCCTGTTTGGAGAAAATAACACAATTACAGAAACTTAATTATATTATAACGCAATCATAACCAGAACTTTATGACGCAAATGCAAATGAAAAAGCATGTGCACATCCATGTGAGAGATACAGGGCTAGTTAGCTAGCTCACGTTAGCTAGTTTTAAATTTATATCATCTTAATTTTACTAGGCAAACCAGTTAAATTCTTCTGTTCAATGAAGGCCTAGCAAGAGACATGGTTCTCTTGTGGGGAAGGTAACATGGTTACATATAGTTATTATGTCAGTGTGGTGTGGTGTGGTATGAGTGTGAAGCACATATACCACACCACAGCAAAGCACAGATGCACTGTAAGGATGTGAGAGATGTAAAGAGATAAAGAAACGCAGTTACGAGACAGACAGAGACAGAGAGAGAGGGAGAGAGAGAGAGAGAGAGAGAGAGAGAGAGAGAGAGAGAGAGAGAGAGAGACACACACTGACAGAAACAGATAAGAAGAGAAGGAGAGGTAGAGCGCAAAGGGGAAATGTCAGTGTAGTCTTGTGTTCACTATAGTGACAGGATCAAAGAGGGCACAGACTGAGAGCGCTGTTGGGATACACACACCATTTCTCACACGCATTGTTTTGCTCATACGCATAACCAAGGAACCAGAGATGCACACACCCTCTCTCTCTCTCTCTCACACACACACACACACACACACACACACACACACACACACAACCTCTTTCTCCTTCACGTGCACGGCGGAGGGCCGCGGCGGTGCTGTGCCGCGGCGGTGGGGTAATGGCCTAGCGAAAAACCATTTCACGGCATAGCGAGCAAAGGAGAGGCAAAGAGGAGAGGGAGAACTCAAGCAGAAGAGACAGCTAGACACACGCACGCACGCGCACGCATGCGCACACACACACACACACACACACACACACAGTGATTTACACATTCAAACACAGTGCGAGAGAGAGGCTCATCTCTCTCCCTCTCGGTGGCAAAACCTTCAATTTACCCATAAAACTCACTGCCCCGGTACTTTGTAGACTGGCACGCACACACACACACACACACACACACACACTGTAGGATACTCAGGGGTTTAGAGGGTGAGTGTGTGTGTGGGTGCGACATTAAGAGTATAAATTGGATTTACGAGACGTCAATCTAACAGCACAGACAAATGCCCCTCCCCTTTTCTCCTTCCCCTGTTCCCTTGGTGTTGCATCCTCCTGCTGAACCCTTGCCTCTATTTTATGTCCTGTCCTCTGTCCTTCAGGCCCCCGCTTGCTTCTCACTTCATTACCTTGCCCTGCTTAAGTGAAATAAAGAACTCCTGTGAGTGCCCTTAAACCCTCTCCCTCTCTCTCTTTCTCCCTCCCTCTCTCTCTCTCTCTCTCCCTCTCTCTCTGTGTCAACACTTCCTGTGCAAGTGCTTCTTCCCAGGCGCTCTTCTGTCCATCTATCCATCTATCCATACATCCATACATCCGACCCCTCCTCGCATCATCCATTCTCCCTCCATCTTGCATGCCTTCCACTCTCCCCCACCCAGAATGTAAGAAGAGAATTGTGCCAAAAAAGGCTTGGCTGAAGGTCTTGGTCTCTCTCTCTCTCTCTCTCTCTCTCTCTCTCTCTCTCTTTGTCCCTTCTCTCCTGCAGTAATTCAATAGAAATAAGGGCACACTCGCCCCTCTCTCTCCCTGGAAGAGAGATCAATGAATGAGGGAAGGGCGGTCCTAATCCATATCAGTCATATGGTTCTGCTCAGACAGCACTTTGGACTGACTCAATTAAAACACAGCTCTGAAGAGCCACAGACTTCAGACTGTGTGTGTGTGTGTGTGTGTGTGTGTGTGCTGGTTGAGGCTTTGGAGTATATTGTCATTTGCTGGAGTGTGTGTGTAATTCAGTGTGCAGTTTCAAACAGCTGCCTGTGTGTGTGTGTGTGTGTGTTTTAGTGTGTAGTAAGTAGTATCCCATGCTTGCATGTGTATGTGTGTTCATGTTTTGGTAAACAGCCTTAACGTCTTTGTGACGGTATTATTAACGCATTTGTATTAACGCTAAATCTTAAAATCAAAGTAAAAGGTCATATAATTCCAAGGTTATTATGATGTGCCACATAATCACATAAAAGACCAAACCTCTCTCCTCCCCTAAAATGCAGTAGTCATCATTTAATGTTGCGCAGTCAGGAATGTACTGTATAATAATAAATTAATGAACACATAATCAAAGATATACATTTAAATGAATGAACTTATAAAAATCAGCCTCAATCTTTCATATTTTTTAACAAACTGTCCTGTAGCTTGTATTTCATAATGAAAAAGGGGTTTGGGGTTTTTAGCAAATTAGAAAAAAGGGCCTTGCGTTGCACTATTACACAGCATTTTCTCATTAGTGCATATTGAAAGCTATTCTTTATGAACACTTCACACACAAATACAGATACACACAAATGAACACAAAATAAATACAAAACGTGCAACGTGCAAACATGCGTGTGTACGTGCTCATGCACACTGTGTTTTATGGGTATGACAGATTAATGTAGCTCGTTAATCAGCAGTGATATTAGCAATATGTCATCATAGTCTCCTGCGAGGGAGAATAACATATTGCTCCTCATGGTGAGTGTGTGTGTGTGAGCGTTTGTGTAAATGTTGAGCTGTGTTGCAGTTAGAAATTCACCAGCTTGAAAAAATGTTACATAAATAAATAACAGAAAACTATTCATCTCCTTCTTCTTCTTGTGAGAGAAATAGATAAACGTGCTATTATTTTTGTGTACAGTATGTGTTTGATAGTGCCATGTGCTGTGCTAATGTGGTCTACCGCATTCACTTTACTAAGTTAATGTTCCTTATTTCAACACTGGAATTGTACACACACAACTGATACAGTAAATTAACCACTACTGTTATTGTCAACATGCACTGTCAATGGAAAGTCACCCTATACACCAGGCAGAAGGACCAGGGAGGGGGGTCTATTTCCCCTTTTCTGCACATTATCCAGCCCCCCATCCATCCATCCATCCATCCATCCATCCATCTCTCATTCCCCTTCCCTTCCTTCCTTCCTTCCTTCCTTCCTTCCTTCCTTCCTTCCTTCCTTCCTTCCTTCCCAGAGGCAGTAGTCAATACAGCTGCTGGTGAAAAGCCCTCCATCTTCTCACACTAATTACTACAGTCTCTGTACAAACTAGCAGATTGTCTGAGAGCGTGCACACACACACACGCACATGTATGTATGTGTATACACACACACACACACACACACGCACATGTATGTATGTGTATACACACACACACAGCCACCCCCCCCCTTCCCAAAACACACACACACACAAAGATATATTGCCCAGAAGCACATTTAATTTGCGTGAGTAAAGCAAATAAACTAAATGTAAAAAAATAAAATAATACAAAAATACATAAACAGTATACTGTACAAACATGTTGTAATAACAGGCAACAGAGACGGGAAGTGACAGAAAATCCCCCCACCGACCCAGCAGATGAGGCGTGGAGGCTGACAGACTGAGCGACGCTGGGAAATGCAGGAGAGAGGGCCGAGGGCAGATTTGTTTATTTGTTCACAACGCCACAGAGGAGTTAAGTAATCCCCACGTGTCAATTCACAAACTCCTTCCTCCCCGAAATGTCAGGCAGCACTAGAATAAAGACATGAGAATTAAGGCTAGAGAAGAGTTAAATGTCACGGTACTGTTGAGCTTCTGGTACAATTAAGACAAGAGAAGGTCAATTCTCCTCAGCGCACGCTGCTTAGAATATCCCCCGCCAATACGCCCATTAATACCACTTAATGCAAAGCATAGCTCGCTTCTGCTGTTTGGGTGTGTGTGTGTGTGTGTGTGTGTAAAAGACGCACGCACACACGCACACACTGGTACAAAGAGTTATATGTTTTTAATCTGAATTTAAATGTTGGATATGTTATCTACGTCACAGCTTTGGCATTGTTGCTTTTAAAATATTCCTGTCATTAAGGCTTATTGAAATGAGAGCAAACACTGTGTGTGTGTGTGTGTGTGCGTGGTCTGCCACATTTACTCCTCAATTAAATGCAATTCAGGCGCTATCAGAAGCGACCCACATACAACAAGCAGGAGATACACACACACACACAATGGACTGACTTTAGCACAGCAATTTGAAAAAATACAAACAAATTCAGAAATAAAAAAAAGAATAAAACACACATACACATATTTTACAACAGTTAAGTTTGTCTCCAAGTCTCCAAGGTGAGTGGGGGGGTAGAGAGAGAGAGAGGGAGAGAGAGAGAGGGGTCAAGGTAACTATACAAAGGAGATAATTTCCTTCCTTCTAAGCCTCCTCTCTGCCACCCAGATAGACTATCCCTCTATCCTCTCCCACTCTACCCCAAACTTCCTGACTTAAAAAAGTTCCCCTGCCAGGATTAAGAGGGAACAAAGGATGGTGCATTTCTGAGAGAGAGAGAGAGAGAGAGAGAGAGAGAGAGAGAGAGAGAGAGAGAGAGAGAGTATTTATGTGTGTGTATTTTCATTCCTATATTTGTGGCTGATATCTGGGGCCAGGACTTAGCATAAGCACATAAGCACATCACACTATGAATGGTTATGCCTCACCTTTCTGCTGCCTGCAAGTGTGTGTGTGTGTGTGTGTGTGCATGTGAGAAAACGGAAGTCACGGCGCCTGATTGAGAGTGAGTGTGTGTGTGTGTGTGTGTGTGTGTGTGTGTTTGCCTGCAGCATACGTGTGTGTGGAAGGTTACAGTACATCTGTACACGCACACTACATGCATTGGAGAATGATACTGATGTTGTGTGTATGTGTGTGTGTGCACATCTACTGAACATGTGAACATCAGTATGTGTGTGTGCGTGTGTGTGTGTAGGGGAGCAGGTGTTTCCAGTGGTAGGCTAGATGGAAGTGTAATATGATGGACGTGACTTTTCTCTCGCTCTGCCAAGGCCTCCCCCCCTTTCTCCTCCCCCCTCCTCTCCCCTTATACCTTCTCAGCCCTCTGTTCTCCCTATGCCCCTATCCTCTCCCTGTCCCCTCCCATCTGCGCTAGACCAGGTGTGTGGGGTCTAAAATGTCATTTCAGATAACACCGGAAAGGTGGTGGGCTTTAGATGAGACTGTGGAGGCACCCTGTGCATCTAATGACCCCGCATGTGTGTGTGTGTGTGTGTGTGTGTGTGTGTAAAACAGTCTAATGTGGTAGGCTCCGATCTGATATAAAACATTTAAATAAGTATGTATTACACAGATTAAATACAAACACAAGCATAGGCATCTATAGCACACACCACACAGACACCTGACATGCCATATCATCCTACATATCAATGATATATATTATAGTAGAGGTTAAACGTTTAAATAATCCAGACGAATAATTCACGCTTTTATTAAAAGTGTGAATGTGCTTTCCCAGACGGTCGTGGGATTTATTTGACCTGTTCCCTTGCCCTCAGACAGCCTGCTTTACACTGCAGGCTATAGTCAGCCACCAATGATCAACCACAGCACTACCAGTGATCGGCATGCTCACTGATAGCGGTCACAGCCGAGGGGTGCTTCACAGCGAACAACATCTAAAGTAGAAAATAAAAGCTGTGTTGACTATTGTCTTTAAATGACACGGCTTGGGAGGAGAGACAAATCCTGTTGCTACGCTGAACTGTGTTCTTGACTGTGGACTGGAATTCATAAACAGTGATGTGTACAAAGACACGCACACGCGCACACACACACACGCACACACAATAACTGTCTTATACTGTCAATAATAAGTCTTTGTGTGTCTGTGTGTGTGTGGGGTGTAGTATTGAACAGAAAAGTGGGCAGACAAATAAACAACTGCCAAAGGTCTTCAGGGCAAACACCTTCTCTAGCGTATATAGTTAGGCTCTAGTTTACACTTTTATGCAATGTTGTTTTCTAACTAAACCAATTGTGGTTTAGTCATAACTTACTGAAAATGCTTGCTGGCTTTAAAAATCCTATTCCCACCAAAACACCACTGAAATGTAATTTGAAATAGTTTAGGCCTAATAGCTTAAAGCCTAAAACCCACAACAGAATAATAACATCACTGAGTGCAGGTCTGTTACATTTTCTTGAGGGGTATGTTTTTAGTAGTCGTTTATTCCTTACAAAGCTATGTTAGTGTGCTTGTGTGTCTGTTAACACAGGCACACACACACATACACACACACGAGGATTAATATAATATTTAAATAGAAAGAAACAATTACATTTACATATTCCTTTCATTACTTACGGCTAAGAAATGATCCACTACTTACTGTAAATGATGTAACAAATAAGCGAGCACATGCATCATTCCTCTTTTGCTGACTTAAAATGGCTCCTATTGAAACCAAACAGCACCATAGGGCACAAACAGTTGGGAGTCGTGTGTGTGTGTGTGTGTGTGTGCGCGTGCGCGTGTGTGTGAGAGAAAAATCAATGAGGACAAGAAGAAAAACCGGAATGCAAAATAGAGCAGGTAGACGGGGTTGGGAATCCCTCTAAAAAGCCAGTCAGGTAATTTCCTGGCTAACCTGGCTATGATTATCTCCCCGGGTGGAAATGAGACGCTTGATGTCGCAGGACGACACTAATCCACGGTGACCCCTCCCCAACATGCAAACCCACCTCTCATTTCCTCTGGATTATCCCCCACCACTACCTAATAAAGAAGATGGAGGGAACAGGGACGATGTGAAGACTGGATGACTTGGGGAGAGAAGAGTGGGACCATGACCTCATGGTCCTAAACAGGAGATAATGTGCAGTCTCCACCAAAACCCCACTGTGGTTAACCATTAACATTCATTGTCACAAATAAACGACATCCACTTCTGCATAACAATCTATCACACAGTTTTTCTCCTGAGAAACAAATGTTGCCAGGTCACCAGCCAGCCTGACCAATGGCACATCACTTGACCTCGCTCTCGGCCAATGACCTGTCTCCAACAGTCGACTGGACCCCAGCTGGCCAATTAGCTCGCCTCTTAGAGTCGAGCTCGGCCAATGAAAAGCCACATGAGACTTGTCTCCATCTGAACTCACAGATGGAAGGACCGCGAGGGAGAGGAGAAGACTATGCATACATGTGTGTACTGTATGTGTGTGAGTGTGCATGCCAGAAAATGGAAGTTTGTCCTAAATTCCTCAACTCCTTCAGGACATATCTGCTGAAGAGGCTGTGCTAACCTTTGCCAGAAAATAGAAACAGTATATCCATTGGAAAATGCTACCATAACAAACAGCTAGAGCTCCACATGCTCAGCACTCCATTCTACTTGAATGCCAATTTTCCTATAATACACTGTATCTCCATGCAGGTTCGGCTTTGTATCAGTGACATAGACAGCTGATGTAAGCATATCTTTGCATTTGTGGTGGTGAATATGGATGTCACATTAAAATCTATAGGTTCCGGTGGTTTTAGCTGTGCCAGTGAGCAAAGGATTATTATTTTATCTATGTGTCTCCTTACGCCCACTTACATTTTGAAATACTAATAAATAAGCAGTTAGACAGTTCAATCCCCTAATGTCTCTCAGAGTCTGAGTTTCCAATTAAAGGAAAACCATTCAAATTAAAGTAATGAAAGTTGTCAAACTAGAAACAAAAGTGAATTGTAGAGAACTACTACTGTAAACGCTACTATGCAAAAAAAAATAAATAAATAAAAACAAATATATTCAGTATATAAACTGTATATATACATGAATACTTTATATAAATATAAATACATATTTAAATACATAATATATATTAAACAATGATATACAGTGGCTTGCAAAAGTATTCATACCCCTTTTTATTTGTAAAACAAATTGAAAACCATGCATACACTTCATTCCACTTATGCACCACTTTGTGTTGGTCTATCACATACAATACCAATAACATACATTTATGTATGTGGTTGTAATTTGACAAAATGTGTAAAAGTTCAAGGGGTATGAATACTTTTGAAAGCCAATGTATATATATCCGAGTCATGTAAGAAAATAGGAGAAAAGGCAAGAGTAGCAATACACTAATAAAGTCTACATTAGTTACAGTGAGATAAATCCTCTCTGGTTTCAAGTAATATGTAGATATCATCTTATTCATAGGCAGGACATTAAAGCAAAGGAGACTTCACTTCACTCAGCCTTATGGATACTGGTATCGAAACGCTAGTGTTACATAAACGCTCAATTTCTCGCCTTCTTGCCTAGAGACGTCCCTGTTCTCTTGTACTCTCTCTTGTACTGCTAAGCACAAACTCAGACTCCCTCAGAATGCACCTATCTTTCTTCTATTCTCTCTTGCGCTATCATTATTTGGGGAATGCCTCTATGCATATTCACCAAACAAAAAGAAAGCAACATTGTGTCTAATCTAATGCTCTATACAGAACCCCAGTATCCTCGATATCTCTGAGTCTCTCTCACTCTGACTTTCTTATCAGACACATGACTCACCACATTTCGAGTCTCAACTGATATTTCTCTCTCAGAACCTCAAGAGGTGCACGCCATTTTAGAAAACGCTGACAGTCTGAACACAAGCGCGATTATGGCCACACTTTCACTGACATACACACACACACACACACGCACACACACACACACACACACACACACACACACGGCTTGAACCAGAAGGGGAGTATTGCATGACAACAAAGCTGAAACAACATCTACTCTACACACATACACACACAGCTTTCACAAGCACACAAACGCACACCAACTAAATGGCTATCTGTTCTGTCCACACCACAGTGGTCTGGGGCGATAACAGTCTCCACTGAACCAAAACTCATCACTCTTATACACACACACACATACCTGGACATGTGTGTGTGTGTGTGTGTGTTTTGTACAATATGTGCCTGCCTTCAACTAAGCGGTCATTCAGTGTCAGGGTCTAGATAACAACTGTGCATGTCTGTTGGTGTTAGTATGTGCATGAGGGTTGTGTGTGTGTGTGTGTGTGTGTGTGTGCGCACATTTGCCTATTGGCATCAATATCAAAGCCTGGATATAGTTATGAGAGTTGAATCGTTCTAGATTTGATCAAATGTGCTGACGCCAAACCCACCTTTTTTTATGTGAAAAGAGGCTTTTAGCTGCAACAATTTATTAATCTGGCACACATACACACACACACACAAGGTTCCTCCAGATAGGTTTTCTGAGAAACAGACCTCTAAATAGTAAGCTATTTGTGTCTCCTCTCTGCCATTGGTAGCCCAACAAGAGAGGCTTTCATGCCAGATTAAAGGATAATTTCCCCTTTTTTTGCTTGTGATATTGATATGGCTCTTTGCCCTGGGTGTAGTCTAAAGATTAGGTGAATTGCAAGAACAACTGTGTATTTGTGCATGTGTGAGAGTTTAAAGAATTATAGAATTCAATTAATAGAGCATTATAGCTCTGTTTATGTCCTATGTGCTTATACTAACTGGTACAATATTAGTTTGTATCAAACTGGGACCCTCCGGTGCTGAGAAATGAATACAAAGCAAAAGTGACAAAATCTGCAGTTCCTTGAGGCTTGCGAGGGGATTGAATTGATACTATTTCTTTTATTTAAATTATTTAGGTTTAGGATAAAGGACATTTTTATAAAAATTTGCACAGACACCCTTCCTGCCCGATGCCAATTTCGCAGACATTGCCCAACCCTAGCTAAAATACATCAATATGAACCGGGGGAATCATCTCAGTGAACAACAGATACTAAGGATGTTAGCTAATGGAGAAGACAGAATACACATGATCAAAATCTTATGTGCTGAACACAAGTAGCTAATCAAACAAATGTAAATGTGTAAATGATCGTTGTAGCAGCACTAATTCACAATCTCTTTTGTTTTGAGTCTGACCCTCCGAGTCCTACAACAATTCATGTTGCTATCCGTCAAATTCAGTCTGGTTCCCTGTGTTTAGCCTAAATAGCTTGTTGCTAGGCCAAACAATGGAAATACGGTAAGACAGAATTAACATTTCAGCAGACATGGTACATCTGTATTACAATTGCTACAGTCTTGTAGAAATATTATAGTGAGATTTCAAAATGCTCTCGTTCTGCTGCTCGGGTGCGTGAATAGAGGAGCCGTAGATGGAAGCAGTCTGTGTGAATTTACGCGTTCCATATTCCATAGAACAAGATGGTTATTAAATAAATGTGGCTGGAGGAGAGGGAGAACCAACTCACACACAACTTACGATGAGTGTGCATGTTGAATGCACAAGGGCCAATACGGTAGGCCTACCTGTAGTTGCGGTAGAAATACGGTACGCTATACTGTGTGCAGCTCATCCATTGTAAGAACCTCACCGTGCTAGTTATATAAAATAATTATAATTTAAATGGTGCTAGTGCGACTGACTGAGAAGGTTGGTAGCTACCAGAGGGAAAACATATAGTCTGGTGCCCTGCTGTATGCTATCACACACAGGGATCACGTCACACATCACAGGCGCTCATCTCCGGACTCTCTTCCAGCACCAGTCATATCTCCTGCATAAGTCAGCCACAGCCCTTCAGTCTGGACTGTGCCCCTGTGCTGCATGAAGGAGCGCTGCATGTATTGAACAGATAATCACTCATGACATGTTGACTCATTCTGCCCCACACACAAATCACTCTGTGTGTGTGTGTGTGTACACGTCTGTGTCTTCTGTGTGAGCCCCAGCCTCTGTGTGTTGCATGCACTGTGTGTATTCATCATTGTACACTTGTGGGCAATAGTCTATTTGAGTTGGTCCATGTGTGTGTGTGTGTGTGTGTGTGTGTGTGAAACGCTGGGCCCTGCCAGACTCTAGCTCTAGACAGTGGGGTCAGAGTCATTCACTAATCATATTAACATTCCAACATAATGACCCAACACATAATTCTCTCTGCTATGTCTTCTTTCCTTCACCATCCCTCCCCCTATCTCTTCCCCCACACACTGGCCTCTTCTCTTTTCATAACCCGACGTCTGTCTCTCTCTCCCTCTCTCTCTCTCTCTCTCTCTCTCTCTCTCTCACACACACACACACAGACACACCCAAATCGTCTACATTTCCTGGTCATTCTTTGACTTGCTGTATCAGTTTAAGAGCCCTACTACCCACAAAGCTCTCTGTTCTATCACCTCCACCTCGCATTAATCCCACCCGGCCCCTCCCTTCGACAACAATCCTACAGGTCAAAGCTGTGACCTCTGACCTCACAGAAACCTCCGGATGGGTGGCTGTCTCGCCGTGTCCGTCTGGCTGTCGCCCTGGAGATGGTTTATCGGTCTGTGTGTCCAGCCACTAACACCATCACAACATGCTCTGATGTGGGGATGTTGAGGAGCGGATTCCTAATGAGAGGAGAGGTCTGCGGTTTGTTTCTCCCTAGTTTACAGTACGTAGGGGAGGAATAACAATGTCTCAGTTTGCCAGGAACGCTTCCGTTAATGTGGGGAGGGTTAACGCAGCTCTATCTGTGTGTGTGTGTGTGTGTGTGTGTGTGTGCGTGCGCGCGTGAGCGCTTGAGACAAACGTGTGCATGTTGACATGATCGGTGTTTCCAGGTGTAAACTATAACGTTTCAATAAACAAAAAGATGTGTGCCCGTGTCTCCTTATTAACGTGGAAAGGTACGCTGTGTGTGTGTGCGTGCATGTGGGTATCTCTATCAACGCTAGGTTTGCTTGCACTGTTCGCTGGCCAAGGCAAATCAAGACTGTGTAACTTGGCTTGGCCCACCCTCTTACCCAAACTCTCTGCATCAGCATTACTGAACGTGTGTGTGTTGAGGTTATGCATTTGGCTAGCTTCTTCCTGTATGCCTATAGCTGCTTTTGAAATGAATATTGAGTAAATGCTGACACCCGCTCTCTCTCTCTCTCTCTCTTTCTGCCTCCCCCCACTCTCTCTCATGATGTCAGTGTGTGCAGCCAGCGCCTCCGGAGGACAAAGGTCGCTCGTTCATCGCTGTTGACAGCATCAACACACCTGAGTGAGGATTACCTCATGACTGCACCGTGTGTGTGTGTGTGTGTGTGCATGGGATGAGGGGGAGGGGGATTCTGGCCTGTAGGGACTGGTACAGAGACAGAGATGGAGAGTGTCTGTGTGCGAGTCTTACCATGGCCTATTAAGCCAGAGACATAGTATGCTCTCTCTCTATCTCTCTCTCTCTCTCTCTCTCTCTCTCTCTTACTCTCTATGTGCGTCCGCTTGCTATGCTACTCCCAGTAGACAGCCTTGTGTCTGGGTCTACTGACTCGGCACTGATCCCATCTTGTGTGACCAGGGCCAGACAATCTGCTGACCTGCTCCAGGGAAATGCCCCCCTTCTGCCCCCCCCGCCTGGCCTGACCAGAGGAATGGACCCTGAACTTTCATTCATCAGCGAGCAGTAAAACCCACAGCGACACTGCGGGCAGTGGTTGTCATTGTCACATCACAGGAAGATCACAGGGTTCGTCACCCCCCAGCCCCCAGACAATTCCAAGGCTGGAATAATGTTGGCTGGTGGTTTGCACCACTTGTTTGTGGTCCCATTCAAATTCAAATTCTTCAAATGTCTAAATGAATGCTTAACATTAATATAGCAGCAAACAGCTATTTTCAATGTAAAGATAGAGTTCATGCATTTCAATGAAGGCAATGACTGGGGCCTAATTCTGACATCTCTCTCTCTCTCTCTCTCTCCCTCCCTCCCTCTCTCTCCGGCATTCAATAACTTTGACTGTTTCCCCCTCCGTAAGTTGTGCAGTTGCCTTGGAACGTCAGCGCAAACGGTTTACTCAGTGTTCCATTACAATCAGCCAGGTTCTGCTGTTCCAGTGTTCTCCAAAGCCTTATAAGGTCACAGTGAGTCACACTAAGACTCACATCGGGAAAACAAACCGCTTTCTGAGACCACATAACCTTTACAAACAGCTTTAGCTTACAACGTCTGATCTTAGCCCAAAACCAAGTCACAGACACCGGTTCTCTTTTTGTTCTCTCTCCATTCACTCGCCCATGGTTACATGAGATGGTGCAGATGCAAACAGTTGAGTGTTCTGGAAATATGCTGATTTCCCAGTTTAGAATTGCGTAGCCGTTGACATTTCGTAATGTGTTCAGTTCCTCTCATTTGCTCTTACGGCAAACCTAATAAAATGCGTTGCTGCAAGAAAACGCTTAGCGCTGTGAAAGATCACAGATCTGTGCAGTCTTTGCTGCCCCATTTGGATATTAATATTAGATTTTGCGCGTCTCTAAAACATCATGAATGTGTCTGGAAAATCTCTGGTAATGACAATTTAGTTTTTTGTACTTTAGTTTTCTATGGCAATTAAATGACCCTGGATTAAACATCTTAAAGCTGTAACGTCAACAAGTGGTTTTTGCTGTGAAACATTCCCACTTGATTTTACAGCTATCTATTGTATTCATTAAGAATTAAGACAACTGTCAAAAAAAGGTGTTATTGTCTGCTGTTGTGGTTTTTATGAGTCGACTTCCCTTTTCGATATACATCTTGTCTTTGTCCTGACAACATTCTTCAGGCTTCATAACTATTGAGATTAATGTATGTATGGATTAATGGAGAAACAAACCACACGGTGAAATATGGTTAAAAAATACATAAATACATATATTAATCAGCCAATGACAACGGGAATGATTAATTTGCTAATGGACATTTGATTGCTGATATATGGATAAAACTATGTCCTTCTATGTATGTGGCAAGATAGATAGAGAAAAAGTTGTTGGAACATGGAATAAAGCTTAAAAGAAAAAAATATGTCTGACATTTTAGAGGAAAAGCTAGACAAAACTCGATTAATAGCGGGGAGAATGGAGAGAGAATAGAGGAGGAACAGTTTTCATGTGGGCTACAAACAGCCCTCTTGACCCTCTCGGGGATAACAAAGTCCTCCATTCAACTACAAGGTTGTTGTGCAGGCCATTTTTACTGAGAGAGCCCAGGGTTCATTTTCCGTATCTGTCCATTAAAACCCCAAGGTAGCACGCCTATTACAGTTTGGTCATGGCTGAAGTACATTCATAACTACAGATTGTGTGTATTTTGAGCTGCAGGTCTGCTCTCTGCCATAGTGAATGTTATTGCTTAACAGCCCCATTACCGGGCACATGCTTACTGTACAGTATGTGGAGAAGATACTTCTGGATGTTTTGATATACGAGTACAGCGTATAAATGACATCAAATCATAGCCAAAACACAAATAAATGTACGGTATAAGAATGGTATGTTCAATACAGCATATTGTCAGAATAAACCTCCAATAGGAAACCAGGATATTTTTTACAAATCATGCATCAGTATGATGCATTAAAAATCATATATTATTTTAATTTAGTCAAATGGCAATCTCAATATGAGACAATTATAACGCAAGTTCTGGCAAAATCATAAGAACGTTGATCTTATTGTGCATGATTTAGTAATGATACAGTAACTAAAGACAAAAAGCAACAATACATTTGGCTTTTTTTGATTTTGTGTAAGTGACACTATCCCAATGCCAGTGAGGCACCATGCCGATGGGACCCGTAATACTGTATGTTCAAAAAAATAGTTGAATAAGCTGAATAGTCCTTGAATAACCTTTTTCATAGGTGTCATACTGAATGTTTTGTTCTGCTTTCTTCAGAATGGAAAAGCTGACTGTATTCAATGTTACTCATGAGCCTCGGTGAACACACACACACACACACACACACACACATACACACACACACACAATCTCTATAGTGTGAGGACAAAACTCCTCTGGGGCACATTACGCACGCACATATGCACAGTAAGCTCATTGTTGCATATCAAAGATGCACATCCATATACAGTAAACCCACAGGTCATCTTTAAGATACAAACATAGGTACTGTAGATACAGAATACATGAACACACACAAAACTAGCAATTACAACAGTTTTCTCTTTCTATTCCATGTCCAAACCATTAGTCACAGGGCTTTTATGTGTTAATACAGCCATTTTCAAAGAAATTCCCACGAAACCAAAGGAGCTTCTGGGAACGTGCATACTTAGAATAATCCCGGTTATTGTCCACGTCAGGAATTAAGATGAGAAAAGTCTGTGCATATTATAGAATTGTAAAACATTAAAAAGAAAGCAATAAAATATTTAAAAAATGTTTACATTTTATTTTATTAGAAAATTGTAAGTCATACAATAAAGTATATAGTCCTAAGAAAATGTCACAGGAGGTTATAGAAGGGAGTAAAACATTACAACCTGCTGGAAGAGTCAGTGGGCAATACAAATATTTTATAAAATGCATTTATTAAGGCTGAAAACTTTGACAAAAATAAGGTGATAGGAAAATGTTTTTGGGGTTTTCCCAAATTCTATTGTAGTGAACTGCACAATAGCATGTCTGGGGAATTTAACAGTGACACAGTTATAGAGAGTCCTGGAACCAACCCAAAGAGAATCAGAACCTTGAACTGAGAAAAGACACACACAAACACAAACAAGTGTGAACAGGCAGACACACAGTGGTGATTAAAAACCGCGTCAAGGGAAAGAGGAGGTGTACCGGACACAGTGCCGGCAGGGCAGGGAATTCACCTTTGATCAACAGGAAGTCACCTACACACAACACATCAACAAAAAGTCCCTCATTTATTTTTACAGATAATCACCAGCAACATTGAATTAAAAAACAGAAATGGGACCAATGTTATGCTAGCTATAACTAGCTAGGCTAGGAATGCACTAATCAAAATAGCGTTTTAAGAGAAAGGTTTTAATTTCTGTATTTGTATAATGTTTTTATGCATTTTATTTTGTTTTTACAGTTTTGCATGACACCATAGGGACAAAATGTATCAGAAATGCCTGATAAAAGTCCAATTTTAGATCCTATTGTTTTTGTATTCAAAATGAGAAATTAAAATGATGTACACAGGTAAACAAACCTAAGTGATACCCAGTCAGCAGACTTTACAAACGTTTTCCATAACACACTAAACTACATCTGCACTATAGCTTTGAGACAACATACACATTCTCTTTTTTTCCTTTCTTCGACTCACAATTTACTGTATTCTTTACTGTATATTCTGTATTAGGTTTAAATATTATTCCAAAGGGTAATTGGTAGGGATGGCACCGATACGATACTGATATCGGAAATTGGTCCGATACTGACTTTAATAGCTGGATCGGTATGGGTGACAATTCGACTGTTGTAACCGATCCATGTGGTTAATGCAATTACATTATTTTACACACAAAGGTCTACTGTCAAGCATCAGCCATGTCTAACCTACCTAGGCCACACTACTATTTACACTACTATTTACTTAACACTGGAATCGGATCGGTACCTGGTATCGGCCAATACCCAAAGTGTCGATATCTGTATCGATATCGGGACTGAAGAAACTGGATGGTGCCATCCATAGTAATTGGTTTCACAGCAAAAATGAAAAAGAGTAAACAACAGGCAAAGAGAGGGCAATTTAATTGCAGGTTAGGGAATTAACATAAAAGTGTAGTAAGCGTAGTAGTTGCTTGATACTTTTATTCTCAATTAATATTTTCGGGTTTAAAGATAAAATCAGACAAAACAAAGGCCAATTTCCTGAAACATGTAAAAATAGGTACAGTGTGTACAGACTCTTTTCAATAAACAGAGTCACACAATGGAACTACAAGAGTCAAACATGAAATGGAAAACTGTCAGAGAACTGTTAAAATAATAGTTTAAACAGCTAAATACATGTAGCCTAGAACATCAGAAACATCAGACATGTTAATGAAGGGTGAGTGCCAGGTTGTTCGCTTAAAGAAAATAATTAATAAACTACATAAAAACTAGCCTAAAATCAAAATTATGGTTCACCCAAAAGCAATGGACAACGTTATTCACTACAGGGAGTATAGTCATTGCAGGCAAGAGAGGAATTATATTTGCACAAATGTTTCGTTTTGGTCCCAAGCCTGGAACCAAGGCCAGATTATTATTTCTTCTATTGATCTGGTTGCTCTTGGTGATCAATAACATCCAGTTAAGTGGACACTTGCAAACTCAATCACATTAAAGAAGGGTTGGTGGCTGAATTAATGAATCCTTGTTCAGTCCAAAGAGGACACACAGAAAATAAAACAACATATACTAATTCATAGTTTCAACTACA
>JAODOY010084452.1:27500-36958 GCA_025399855.1 Forbesichthys papilliferus
AACTAAGACCAAGAAAAATGTTCAAATATAATATGCGCAAAACAAGTTTACAACGCCGGTAAGTACCACAACCTGCCAGTTGATTCAAACACTTCAGAGGGTTAGACTGACTCTCTGACTCTGAGAAGAACCACCTTGATCTCTTCGGTATTTGGCTGTATCAGTCTGATCATCTTAGCGCCTGCAGCAGACATATACTGTATATCAAGCAGCATCTCGTGAGAGTCAGATGAGAGATGATCTCAGGGAATGCTGAGATCATGAAAACAGCGGTAACACCTTGGATAGCTGAACAAGAAAAAGGAACCTGTAAATCTTGGCATATACACTAATAAAATACTAATACAAATAGCAGCAGTGTTATTAGGCCGGGATATCCTAGTCTATAGCCCTGATTATTTTATGAATACCCCTGGATCTCAGGAATAATTTATTTAATGAACATATTCATTTAAACTTAATGTTACGGGGATGATGAGGTAATTGGTTAATATGAGAAAAATAACACATTTCAGGGTCACCCATGGTTTAGTCAATACATTGTCAGCGTGACTGAGTCTAGATTGAAGCAAACTTGAGCTTTTCTAAACTTATATTGCCATTCATTCTAAGAGGTAGATGCTCATTAAGCCTATTTACAAATGCATCAATAAGGTCACATCTGTAGAATATTGTATATATTCCAACATTTTTACGAATCTTCTGCCAGAGGTGTGTGTCAAGTACACACGAATGCACACACCACATTCATGTTAGCTTGGCTACCAGTAGG
The DNA here is from genome assembly GCA_025399855.1 of Forbesichthys papilliferus. NCBI lineage: Eukaryota > Metazoa > Chordata > Actinopteri > Percopsiformes > Amblyopsidae > Forbesichthys > Forbesichthys papilliferus. The sequence goes on from JAODOY010084452.1 coordinate 28,273, forward strand.
GACAGAACACCGGAACCTTTTGTTGGAGCACAGTGTCTCACGTATTCTGTGAAACACTCACTCTGAAATAACTTAATGTGTGCCTATGTGCGATGTACGCACAAGCATATGGTTGTGTGTGTGTGTGTGTGTGTGTGTGTGTCCTCACCCTGTGAGTGTCAATCTCATGTCCTCTCCGCCGCGGGTCTAGCTCTTCGTAGGCTGGCATTATGCCTTCCCTCCTTGCCTGCTGGTACTCTCTACGGAGCTGCTGGATGCGGTCCACACTGCTACACACGGACACACACACACACATAGTGTTAGGTGCTACTGTATGGCTATACTGTGTGCATCTTATTCTTTAAAACTACGTTTGGTGTCCACCCATGTGTTCCTTATTTGATTGACACCTTTTGGCACCACCTATAAGCCAAGCGACATAAACCATAAAGCATACGTAATATAATATGTAAATCGCTTTGAAATATACAGTAGTTTGCATAGAGCTACTGTATTAGTGAAGTGAGGTCAAAGTCAGTGCAAACATACGTATAGTTGCAAGCATGATTCCATGCAGTCTTTTTCATGTCAAGTTTGGTTCTTTGTTTTCACCTATGAATTGTACTCAATCACCCCATTATCACCCCGGTATGAAGTGCTCCAAGAATTCCACCTGACGTGTCCACCAATCAAAGAACTTATCTGATTGTGAGGCAGCCAATAGGATCTGCTTATTTCTCACGGTTATTTTTCTGGCCCTCAACCTTAAAATGAGTGTGAATGGAGAGATAAAGACTTGACAGATATACCTTGGCCTAAATGTGGACACACAAACACAAGCACGCATGCACACACACACACACACACACACAAACACAAGCACGCATGCACACACACACCCAGATAAACAAACTGGTGCACACACACAAATCAATCTTCAGATTTCTGTGTGCAACTCTATTTTTCCCTCTCTATATTTCTCCACAGCAAAACACAAGCAAACAAAAACATCAATCTTTTCAGATTGTGTTGCCCCTCCATCAACGAAGGACACATACCGGTAGCATAAGAAAATAACACACGTGTACAGTACACATTCAAACACAGTCATTGGTTTTCCATTTGTTTTGCTCAATTTCTGACTGTCCGCTTGTGTCTGAGGCCCAAAGGACACACAAGTGTGTCTTTAGGGTCCATCGCCATACGCAAGGCCACATGGGTTCAAGTGTTAAACATACACTTGCTCTGCTCTGTATTAAAGGCACAGTATGTGACCCAAAGCGTGACAGAAGAATTACACGGAATTATATTTATCTAAGTGTGTGTGCTGGAAATCCCCCATTCCAAGAAACAGAGACAATCACACACTTATTAATGCCTGGCAAAAGGCCAAACACAGGCACATGTGTACATTTGAACAAACACACATGCTCCCACTAAAGTCACTATGTGTGTGTGTGTGTGTGTGTGCATGTGCGTGCACGTGCTTGCATGTTTGTGCACGTTTGTTCTAGACAGAGATCAGAGGTGGAAAGAGCACAAAAATATTCTACTCAAGTAAAAGTATAATTTCTTTGATTAAATTTTACTTAAGTAAAAAGTAGCTTATTTAAAATGTACAGTAAACTTTAATGTACATTCTAGTTAATGGCGGGGTGTTGCCTGTGCAGGGCTCTAATGCTTCCTTTTTTCCCCAAGGAGCACATGTGCCCCTAAATGTAAAAAATAGGGAGCGCAGTTGAAATCTATTCATTAAGGACAAACATAATGGTCACTATAATGCAACATTCACCTTTTGTATTCCATGTAATTGATTGTTTTACATGTTACTCTCTATAGTGCATGTCTGATTTGCTTGGTAAGGCTTGTAGTTTGGTTATTGACATAACAAGAAACGTGATTACAGTGTATGCTCATGTTTGACCTTAAAATAATATATTTCATCAATATTTGCTCAAAACTGTGACATGGTCACATTGGCTACTGTAAATATTAGTTTACACTTCATTAATGGCAGATAGCCTACTGTAAAATAGCCTATGACTCTACACATTTAATGTGGATATTTAAAGTATATAGGACTGTACAGCTTCCACAGGTGGTAACACGTCAGTGTTTCAACACGAAACAGAACAGCACAGATATTATTTCTGTGTGTGCTTCTTGCCAAATGCGTCTACCTTGTCAAACAGATCTACAGAGAGGCAACTAGAAACTTTTTTAGTCAAAGATACAGAGTATTCATACATAAATTAGATCCAACACCAGTGTTACCTTTCCTCCTGAAAACACCTACCGGACTGTAGAGCAGTGCATAACTTCATAACGTTATACAGCTATAGGCTATAATCTATTAGCGGTTGTTATGGTCTGTAGGGTACCGGTAGGCTACACATTAGGCTACTGTACCTTTGAACATACAGCCTTGTTTATTGTACTTTGTGTTCAGATCAGCCACCTCCAACAAACTTTAATCGACCTTAAACACTTTAGCCAACTGTATTTTCCGGTTTGGAAAGAGATGAGCTCTCTATAGCAGTAGTACGGCAGGATATATCTCGTCGGAGTTGCACGTTCCCGAAGCGCATCTAATGAAAATGTTCTAATAGCGCAGTATTCACATTCATTCATTCATAATTCAGTAGTATTCACGTCATGCCTGTTATGAACAACCCGAATACATCCCATTCTATACACATGCATTGCCATGGCAACCAGAAAGCTAATTTTTTCTCACTTTCGGCCAATGCTCAGAACGTCGATTCGTTCCTTGTGTTTTCTATTTACACTTCTTTTTTCCGTAGTAACTGATGTGATTTAAAATGTAGCGACGTACAATACTTCAAACAAAACGTACTTGAGGAAAAGTAAAATGTAAGTTTATTGTGTACTTGTACTTTAAAAAGTACAAGTACACAAAAACACCACTCAATTACAGTATTGCGACTCGAGAGAAATTGTAAATTGTTACTTTCCACCTCTGACAGAGATACAGAGCTATTCAGTAGGTTGGTCTGTCCTATGCAGCCAACAGATTCTAGATTAGATTTATTTAAAATCCCACTATCTTAGCTCATTTAAAATTGCATTAGGGGCTTGAATACTGTGTTGTCTGTATTGCTATCAGTGTCTGGACCTAAGAGTGCCAGGCATTCCATGGGAAAGAACCCTCAATTCCACCAGTCAGCGTGCCAATGAACTGCTATAGCGGTAGTTAGTACCACTGCAAGTGGAGTAGTCAATGTGGAAATCAACAGCCTAGTCTAGTGTCTAAGCTAGTCTTGATGCTGATCATGAGCATACCCACATGGTATTGAAGGGAAAAGCAAGTTACAGTAGCATAAGAGAACAACAGACCCTGCCAAAAATATATATAACACATACAGATAGCTTCTAAGTTGTCATTATTAAAAAAGAAAGGAAATGTGCTAAATAAACAATTTATTATTACAGTTTATTATATTTCACTTTTCTTGTACATTTCTTCTAATAATAACATTTGAAGAGCAAACGCTTGTGTGCTCTTCATAGCACATTTGACCATTTCTTTCTGTCTATATTTTCTCATTTAAGATGTTCAACAGAGCCGTGCCACTGCCTGCTGGGGCAGACACATTCTGAAGAGATGGGAATTACATTTAGACTTTGAAGGGAATACATTATGTCAGTGTAGTTTCTGTGTGTAGAGCTGTGTGTGTGTGCTTCTGAAACACAAGTCGGTCCATCCATTTTTGCTGCATTGTGTGTGTGTCTGTGTGTGTGTGTGTAAATTAAGTACCTTATTGTAGGCAGAGAGAGCTGTGTCAGCATTAAGACTATATACTGTCTAGAGAGGGAGTGCTAGATGGAATCAAGCATGTATGCACACACACATGGGTACGCTCACAAGACAGATGCTTTATGAGACACATGTTGCGATTCTGCAGTATGATCAGGCCATCTATCGATATTTGACTCTATATTCTAGTAATATGGGAGACGTTTTATTGTACCCTGTTTCAGCCTGAGGACCATACAGTAGCTGGTGTCCCAAGGAGTTAAGGAGACATTTTATAAGCAGCCTATTTTTCTCTTTCTCGCTCTGCTTCAATCCACTCTCAGGGGGCCCAGGAGAATAGGGTGTTAAAATGTATGCATTCATCTCCTGGTCGCAACACACACACACACAGACACACACACACAAAAGTCTGCTTTGTACAATTTATGGCATCATATAAAAGTAAGAGTATGAGATGGGAGAAAGCAAAAACAAACAATAAACTTGGACATAACATAAAAACAGAATGACACACACACACACACACACACATACTGTACATGGACATAAATTAGTTTGACCTCAGACTGTGGTAGCCATTGATTACTACTTGGAGGAACAAGTGCTCTGTAATAAAAGCGAACTGGGAATGACTTCACTGTTTAACAACCCTGTGGTCATTAAACAACAATAGGAACTATCAAACATGCCATCGCACCGCAGCACTTAAACAGAAGCATGTAAATTTCCCACTTTTAATAACAGTGTGACTTCTAATTTTGAAGGCAACTCCTATGCTATTGAAAGGAGAGCTAACAATCAAATATGATTTGAGGTTCAATATTGTAAAGGTGGCCTTTAGAATGAATAAACAGAGAAGCTGGGAAGAGCCAATGAATATTCTGATGCCGTTGGTGATGTTTAAAACGTCTCATCACATTTAATATAGCATGCTCAGGCTGTGCCGGTGAGTAATTGGTACATCAACGATTAGTGATGCAAAGGTTGACCCGTAACCTGCCGGTCGGGCGGGCTTGGGAACGCTCACCAGAAAGTACTGTACTGTAGGTGTGGGAGGGCCAGGTCAAACAGTCAGGTAGCATTCTGCCTAATTACTTACATATACATTGCATGCCTTCTCTTCCCGTTTCTCCATTTCTGTCTCACACACACACGCACACGCACATGCACGCACACGCGTGTACGCATACACACACACAAACACACACACGCAAGCATGAGGATGCAGTACTGTCCCCTCAAGCCCTGGCTGTCAATTATCTGCATTACTCTATAGTAATAATAGTAGTATAATAATAGTTTGTCTATACGGTATCTTTATTTGTTCTTCGTGTAGAAGTACAATTTGTGGATCTAATCTCATGTAATGGCTCTCTCTTATGCACTGTAGATATTTATTTTGTATTACTTTTAGGCACACGCGCACACACACACACAGACACACACACACACACACACACACACACACACACAGACACACGCACACGCACACACAGACACACACACACACACGCACACACACAGAGAAGCAAAAGGCGATCAATCCTGAGCTCTTGCAGCGTCACACCAATAATAATTCTATTAATGTTTAAAATCAGAAGGGGTAACACAGCGGTGGCTGTTAATAACACTACCATTAATAATGCAGTGCGCCGTTCCGTAATGACATGGAGAGATATATACGGTACTGCTCTCAAATATTGCAGCGCTTGCAGCCAGGGAGGACATCTTTGTCAGTCAAGACGATGGATACGTAGACACATTGATGTTAATGGTGCGTGGTCAGTGACAAGTCGCTGCATGTCAGCCACGTCATTCGTAAGCGGTGACGCGGCGGGCAGCAATCGGCCCGGGCGGCGCTGCATTAACACAACCAAACAGCCCCTGGGTGAAGCCCTGCTCAGGCAACTGTGACGGGAATCACGTGACAATGTGTTTTAACGTTGCACGGACGCCTGCTGCCCTGCAGGGAGCACGGGGAAAGGGGGGCAGGGATGATAAATCAAGCGCACCTCAACTTGATCAAATATAGATGAATGCGTGTGTGTTTCCAGCCCGATGCGCTCGGAGCCGGCTGCCTAACCTGTCATCAATAACATCATGAATAGTTAAAAGGCAATACTGAGTGATCGGTCACATACATTGCCAACACCATAGCCACTAGCCAGTGGACTGTGTGTGTTGTCTTGTGTACACTACAGTATAACAGAGGAGCTGGCTTTAAGCTGCATTGCTACTGGTTGAATGTGGTAAGGGGGCTACTGTTGTTATTTATCATGCCATGTTATACAAATAAGCTAAATTATTATTACCTACATTTGATTACATTAAAGTGATACTGTCGTCATTCTGGAAGAAGCTTGTTGACATTTGAACTAAAAAAAACTAAACTCCCTAAGACGCTCCGCCCCCCCACCCTTTGGAAATGCATTGCAAAGGCTGGGATGTTGTTGTGTGGTGCGGTCTGCACCGCTTTGCTTGTGTTCCTATTTACAGAGCCAGGGTGTGTAGAAACACCAGATTATTTTGATCAGCCCGCACACAGAATTGGCAGCTAGCGGGCTGAGAAGATATGCACCGAATTGCCATATATAAGTCCCAATCGCTGACTACAGTATTTTTGATATATATTAAAACATACTATAACAATGTTAGTATTATTAGTACAATTACAATTATTACAATTATTTAAAATCAACAAATACTACCATTAACTGCTATCTTACACATATAGATTATGATAAACTATTGTTGCTCAGACCAACCATCCTTTACTATGTAGGCTACCTATTTATCACAGCAAGAGAGAGAATATTGGATTTACTAGCATGGCAGATGAATGGCAGAGCCTCTGTCATATATCAAGCATGTTCACATCCCGTGTGTGTCTGCCTAGGCTTTCAACATGGAGGGAGTAAAGCACACAGAAAGAGACAAAGCTGGAGACAGAAATAGCGACTGTGACGGGCTGAGAGACACAAAGAGCAAGGCTCAGTTAAGACGGTGGCTTCAGTGCTTCAGGGGCGGCTTGGAGCTGAAAGGGTTCATAAATCACAGACAAAGGCTGAGGGTCAATGAAACCCCCCCCCCCCCCCCACACACACACACACACAAACACACACTTGGGTAAATTCACTCGCATCAGCAGCATTACTTGTGAGGTACCATGCAGATACTGTAGACGTACAGTACAGACAGCCACACACACAGGTGATATATAGCCCCCTCTCAGATGTGCCACAGGGGGGAAATGTCTGTAAGACCCTCCTTCACATAAGCTCCAATTGATGTATCACATCGGGGCAAGAGTCTGTGTGGGTGTGTATGTAGAGGTGTAGCAAAGGGGGGGGGGGTGGGGGTGGGGGGGCATGGCGTGGGGGGCATGAGGGAGCAAGACCAGCCTTTATCTAAGATTGATATGCTTTCTATAGATGGAGAGATGACCATTTAGTGTGTGTGAGTGTGTGTGAGAAAGAGAGAGAGAGAGAGAGAGAGAGAGAGAGAGAGAGAGAGAGAGAGAGAGAGAGAGAGAGAGAGAGAGAGAGAGAGAATATTCCACCTGTTCGGTGAAAAGGCACCTGAAAATCATCTACAGCCTAGCATCTGTAACAAAACTAAAAAAGACAGAAAGAAAAAAAAGCAGGGGTGAAGTAGGAAGTCCTTTCATTCCCCAACACAAAGTCATGATAGCCATTTGGAAAATCAATAAAGCTTGAAAAGACAAACTGCGATTGATTCACAAGCTTTAGAAGCAGCAGAGATATGGATGGCTCTTCTACTCTTTTCAAGGAGAGTAGCACATTTTCCTTTAGTTTCCACTGAAGTGAAGTCATGATAGTCGAATCAATACGCCAAACAATAATGTCTTAATAGCGCTACAAATTACAGTTACGGATTACTATATAACCATTTTCAATGCAAAGCTAAATTAACATTTGCCTTTTAAAATTAAAGCTCCTATACAATAGGACACAAAGCATGTGTATTTATTAGAAACTTATTAATACAAATGGATTTTAAGACCATGACCAAATCTTATCTTACACTTACATTTGCCAAAGTTTATGCAAAGAAAAAACATGAAATATGTAAACTGTGTACTGCTACAGTAGATTTCAATCACAAATCGCAAGGCAAAATAAAGACATCCTTATATTACTAAGAGTTCAGTCCACATTAACAGACAAACCCCTTTTATAATGTACTGTCTTTTTTTCCCTCCACTGAACTGGCCAAACTTGCAGCTGGAGTAGCTTTTCGCTGCGGACATGGCAGACAAGCATCTCGACGGGCTGAATCTGACCAAATATGCTTGCACATCTACAGTATGAAGTACAAAACCTTGGACGCAGGTCGTTTGATAACGCTAAGAAACATGTGTCAGTGGATGGGGGGGAGTTTAATGAAGAAATTAAGTTTATTGACTCGTGATGACAAGATAGGATTTGCAATCTTCCATGCTTCACAAACCCACACTTTGCTCAATGTGTGCTGCTATAAAGGCGAGTGCATGTATGTGCGTGTGTGTGTGGGTGTCATCAAAGGATCAGATGCTAATCAATACTCTCTCTCTCTCTCTCTCTCTCTCTCTCTCTCTCTCTCATTTCTTCTTGTTTTTTTTTTTTTGCTACCGTCAGTTATGGATTTACTGCGGGCATTAAGATTTGTCGTTACGATCCGTCATTCCCCCGCTCCTCTCGTCAATCCATTTTCCTCTGTCATACTCATTTCAACGAACCTGCTTTTCCACACAAAGATAAGAATTAATCACACTTCCGTCACTCTGTCTCTCCACGCCATCTCCACTCCATACTAATTCCTAACTGTTCGTCACCGCTGTCCCCCATCCATGATCCATGCCAGCTACCTCAATCTATCTACCTCAATCCAGCCTCTCCATCTTATCCCAGCACAGTAAAAGGATATATA
>JAODOY010084453.1:0-14292 GCA_025399855.1 Forbesichthys papilliferus
GTACAGCTGTAGTCCACCGGGACTATGGCATGTCCCTCAATGATGTATTCATGGCCTAATGTCATAGTTTGTGCATGCAATGCATTCTCTATCCAGTCTGTTAGTTTGGCTTTCACAAAGTCTTTGAGGAACCCAGGCACATAGACACATTCTGTACCATGGCTTAATTCACAAGGTGTAAAATGCAATAGCCCGTTTATTCTCTCCTCTGTCTTTTGAAGGATGGTAAACTGGTCAACATCTGTAATGTCCTCAAGTGCAACATTATGGAAAGGGATTTTTGGTTCCGTAATTGTTTGCAAGTCAATCTTAATGTACTGACTAACAGTGCACCATATCAGTGCCAAGAGTGAATTGAGGTGTTGCATAGCAGGCATATCACTACTTAAGTAGACTACATGACTCCCCTTGTCAAGCATTAAGGAATCCACTTCATCTACAATTGCACATTGAAAATGTCTATTCCCAAGAATGTCAGTCCTTTTGAAGTGGTGCTTTAACCAGTCCCCAGCAAACTGCTCTGAAGTGCCATAAACAACATGCTCCTTATAACACATCTTCAAGACATTTTCATCCACTTGACTGGCATTGCAGGCTACATTGATGTTGAGATGCTGATAAAAAATTTTCCATTCCTCAAAGTCTCTGTCAGCCAGAACTGGTGAGCTAGACATGATATCTACTTTCTCCCCTCTTAGAGCTCGGAAAGCAGCAAACATAGCCACGATGCAAGACTTTCCCTCGCCGGTGCCAACCTGGATTAACCAGCCAGATTTCGAAAGGGCCATAATACACCAGCTCACCATCTGAGTTAGTCGTGGAGTGTATGATATTGTCGCTTTTACTGCAACACAGAGGTTGAGCAAGACTTCCTCCAAGACTATCTCAGAGTCATGCAGTGTGTGTTGTGATTCTTTGTCAGGTGAATACAGTTTTTTAGTAACTGATGATACAATGTGTTTTATTTTATTTAAAGTAGATTCATTTATATCATTCAGCTCATTCATGCGTATTTCATCTAGAATTTGATCAAGGCTCTTTTCTGCAGTTTTGCAAAGTTCAAGTTCAAGAAGATTGTCTGTCATGGTTTCATCACTAACCATCTGCATAATTGTCCTTCCATTATTAAGCTTCAAAGTGGGAGTAACATTATTCATTTCTATGGAATATAGCAGTTTAAGCATCCATGAGGTTAGGCTTTCTTTGTCGTTAGTTGATGTTGACATGAAACATTTTATAAGAGCATTAAAAAGCTCTATAGTGTCCGTTGGATGCCATTTAATGTTTGTCACAAGACCTCGAAGCCTGCAGATGAGTTCGATATTATTATCAAGATTTACACCAGCAGTTAATCTTTCCAGCATGCTTGAGAGTTCTTGGAGATCTTCGTCACAGCCAGGAGGATTCATATTGCAGGACTTTAAAATATGATGGAGAGATCATTATTTTGACGTAATCATAAGATTTACATTCATGTATCATGTCCACCTTGAATAAATACATTTCTGAAGTGCTAAACATTAAACAATGCTTGCTGTTGTAAGTACACTTACAGATTGAAGACATCACAATATTTTCACTTGTCATTATTGTACTTGTAGTCATTTGGTTCTTTGTTTTATTATACTCTGAAGGATCACATTTCTTAAAACACAATATTCATGTGTATTATATACAAGTATATATAGAATTATATTTTTCTTGTTAAGTCAACATTGCTACTAAACTACTTGTGAAACTTATGCAATAAAGTTTGCAACATTGTTTATGCTGATTCTGATTCACAGTTCTACATTTATACAATGAATGTGCAGCTTCGTACTTACTTAATCGGTTAAGGTGTACTGACCACAGCTGTTCAGGTAGGCAGAGGTGGAGGCAAAGTGGCACTAAGATCAATCCCACTACTATATATTGCAAAGCCTTGGAATTTCCCTCCGACTATATTTTCAGTTTCATGTTCTTTTAAACAAGCGGCTTTATACTCTAGATCTCCGGAAATGTGCTTTAATTGGTCATAGAGGAAAGCTGATGACATATCCCATGTATGGTTTATCATTTTGCAAAATGAAGCAACTGACATGGCCTTAGTGGGCCTTCTAAAGAAAGGAAACGTGTCTACCTGTTACCTGCTCCTCCAAGCCCTGATGCAGCTTCAGTGACTACTGGTAAACTCATGGGGAAAAGTTAATGAAACTCAACAGAACATCTCAACTCAAACTGCATTGATAAATAAAATCGCTGTTGCTGTTATTTGGACAGTACAGTACTGTATATCTCAGAAAATTAACAGTGGATAGAGCCTGAACCCAAATTACTGTTGTTACAAACAGTTGTTACAAACAGTTGCTCTACCTTCTCAGAAGGTTAAATGCTCTTTTCAAATTTGTCCATAAAACACCAGTGTAATGACATAAAGCATGAAGTCTTGCTGTGGGCACTGGGTATGGTAAACAAACCAACATTATATCATGTGTGCATGCATATGTGTGTGTGTGTGTGTGTGTGTGTGTGTGTGTGTGTGTGTGTGTGTGTGGGTGTTTGCATGTGTGCGTGTGTGTGTCTGTGTGAGAGAGAGAGAAAGAGAGAGAGAGCGAGAGAGAGAAATAGGCCTCTACATTTATATTTTTGTATTGTATATTATCTTCTGTTCTTAATGTTGAGTTTTGCTGATAAATTACTACTGTACATGATTTATTTTGGAAACTGGTTTAATTGGTCTGATTGGCTGAAGGTGGCCTGCTAGCAACTGTTATATTCACCATAAAATATTGTTATTCTAAAAATTTGAAAGTGATTGAATCATTTGCAAATTATTTAATTAACAACTAAACCTTTGCCTGTCTGACAAACATGTTAACATCAGACTTAATAGGAGAGGCTGATTATACAATATAAGGATGCTTTATTACTTCTTTAAGGCTACGATTGCCACACAGCTAACACTAAGTTTGCCAACTTAATGGCAAATGTTTAGGACCAAGCAAACAACAGAGGGCTGTATTACCTGCTTTCAGATTGCACAGGTAGGTGTGAATGCAGCAAACCTGAAAGACCTTTCACTTTGGAAACAGGTGTAGCATTATATAAGATTTAGGTAAGTTCTTTAGAGGTCAAGCATATTGCTTTAATATTTTCTTCAGTCCAATTATATAAAATGATATGCATAGGTGTATAATAAGTTCATTTAAAATATTGAATTGACTAATATATTAATATTTGTATTAAATTATGGTTTAAACTATCAATAGACAATGACCTATTATAATGTTTATTAACCACAATTTAAATATTTTTTAAATGATTCACCATGTCACAATTTCCAGTCAGACTTTTTTATTTTTAATTAAAGTAAATAAGACTAAACTATGTAGAAACTTTACCTGCTGCAACTTAATATTACTATTTGAAAAATATGTGTAATTCTTTTTTTTTAATTCTAAATGTAGTGATCAGGTGAAAAATGATGGGTATGTATTGCTGACTAATTAGGCTATAGGCTAGTCTGTTGTCATTCGTCCATGCAGCTCCACCTTGTGAATCGATTCAACTCCCTTTTTTAGATGCGTGGCCAACCGGTCTGCTCGGATTTTTTGATAGTTAGGGCTGGAGTTCTAGTCAAACTGTTACGAGCAGACTTGTCAATCACTGTAGCACAGTAAAAGCCAACTAAATACACTGCCTTCCATTGGGAATTACTTCTGTTGGACGTGTGAATTAATAGTTAATGATATTTGTTGAGGACATCTACAGCCATGGTGAGACATTGTTTAATCGTGTTAGCCCAGAATGTTCACGTGTGTAATTGGTGCATTTAAAAAACATGTGGTATTTACTGAGAGTGCAATAGCGTACTACTTCGATTTAAAATAAATACCATCTCATACTTTGCTGATGATGTCTGCATGTCAGGAGAGTGAGGAGGTGAAGAATGTTGAAGGAGAAAATGAGCTAGACGCCTTTGCTGAAAGACGACCAGTGAGTAGAAATGTATATAGATTTGGTTGATAAATGGTGTTTGCGCCCATGCAGGGTTTCAAATGTATCTGATTTAGTTTGAAAATGTCAACAAAGGATGTAGTTGACTACATGTTCGTCTATATGTTGCAACACATCCGAGTGATTGTTTAGAACATTCCGTTGGTCAAATGCACGTTCATCCCATGACTTAATAATATTGCATCACAATCTCGGCAGCCACATCAATTTGTGTATAATATTGTCGACGTCTATAATTCAACCCCAGAACGAGTGGAAAGGTACTTGTTTGTTTATTAACGCATTACTCTATTGCGTACTGTGACTCTGGTAATTGTTTTTAAAGAGTATGGTAAAACTGCGAGAGACGTTAAAGCGGGTCTCCCAAAGTCCATTCCTCAATCAATACAAGGTGAGCAGAACTACATGCATCTCACACATGCATTTGGTGGAGGAGGTTCTAAATGGCCCACTTCTTTCCCATCTCAGACTATTCCTTCAACCTCAGATTCCAGCGATTCACCAGTGGGTGATTCTGCAAACAATAAGGTTAGGGAACGTTAATTAGGATTTTTTTTCTTTCCATTGACATACTGGAAAACAGCTGGTCTAAGATGACTGGAATGAGTGTCTCAGGTGATTGTGTGAACCATGTTTCTCAGTTGTTGTTACATAATTTTGAGGTTCTAGGTTGCAGATTGAAATAAGAGGATTTTAATCTGTACGTAATATTTTGACTCAGTAATGTTTTTACTCATAAGACAACATTTGGTTACTATTGCGATGTAGGAAAGGATTGCAGTTGTGACCAATGGGGACCATGAAGACAATACCACATCACAGCAGGTGCGTGTGCGTGCGTGTGCGTGCGTGCGTGTGCGTGTCTTTGCAGTGACTAAATGCAGTAATATCTCTCAAACCTTTTTAATTAAACTTTTATAATACAAAAGAAAATATGTAAAATATGACTAATTCTTTCCGCATGTATTGACGGACCAGTTTGAATGGAATCCATTCTACCACAGCACTCAGGAGGTACAGTATGGTTTTGCATGCTTTTTATAGATTTCTGCTCACAAGAATATAGCTACAATCCCAGGAAATTAGATTGGCTTTATTGACATTAATTTCCGTGTAATTTATTACAACTATACGGCATGAAGATTCTCATGGACCAAGGTGCAACATTATATAACAATAAGACGGTAAACATAACTATATGAAATCCCCACATTAGCTTAGGAGCTGGCTTTAAATAAATAACAATATAAGGGTGCTTGTAAATATTCATATTGCACTGTATTACCTTTTCACAAGTGTTTACTATTAGACCCTTTTTATTTACTTTTAGAACTATCAGAATGGAGTCAACCAGACTCTTGGCAGAACCAATCCATTTTATTCATCTTTTATAGTATGTATGACTTATTTTGACCAATAACTCATATTATACTGTATAACTGATTAGTGCTATTGAACGCTTGCCTACATGTAATCTTTACATCCTAAGGCCTCCAGCAGTGTCAACATTGAGGATGTAAGCACTGACATGTCTGCGGAAAAAAGCCTCCGCACCATCTTTGCTCCTCCGCTTGAGTTTATGAGTCCAGCTCGCATTGAGATGCCTGGAAACCGCAACACAGAGTCACCTGACACACAAAAGGACCAGTTTCAGAGCCCCTGCATCCATGCACCAGACCTGTTTCAAACACCTGTTTCAAGAATGAATGAAAATGAGATTGACTATTTGTTTAGAAACTTGACGGATCCTTTTAATGGAGCCCCCTCGAAAACAGAGGACCCGTTTGAAGCCTTGCAATCAAATGAAAGTGACTTGTTCAGAAGTGATATTTTCCAACCTTTTAAAGGCGAGGGTAATCTCCAAGATAAATCCTTGCTAAGGCCTAAAAAGGTGAACCAATCTAACAACCTCCCCTCTACGAAGGAGGTAGATTTGTTTCAAACGGCTTCAAAACAAGAGGAGACAATTGGACTACCTCTCACTATGTCAAGTGATCTGTTGCAAAGTCCTATGACTGTGTCCTCTCAAAAGTCATCTTCCAAAATGCATGACATGTTCCAAGACATGTCAAATGATACTCCAGATATCTTGCAACCTTTTGCTTCGAAGACTAGGGAGTATTACAGCTCAGATAAAGCTGAGTCAAACAGCAGTCAAAGTTTTAATAGAACCTCAAACAGTACAAACTCTAAGGCAATGTACTCTACACCTTTATTGAACTGCTGTCCACCAGAAATGAAGTCAGATGTTATATCTCCATGGTCGTTAGAGAACGCTACAGACCCTTTTGAGGAAACCCCCGTGAAGTCTTACCCAGCAGGCCAGCCAACCTCTTCCAGTGTACCGGGTGATATTATCTTGACCTCACCACAAGGTACAGAACATGGAATACTTAAGCCATATTCCGTCAGTGCTGCAAGATTGCTGGCCTTATCACCTAGCCAATCAGCAACAGACATAAATGTAAGTAGTAGCATATGGGAGCATAAAGCTCTTTTAATAGTTTCTTGGTGTTTGATATGGCCTGATCGAAATCTTACTGACAGATTTGTACTATATTATAAGGAACTTTAAACACAAAAAAAAAGTGTCCTTATCCCAATGTAGGTGTAAATGTTCTGTTTGGTTGATGTATAGTGTACTAACTTGAGATACATATCCCCCCCCCTTGATTTATTATTCACAGTATACATAGTATTATTTGGAGTGTCGTAGACTACCGTAATATGGACATGACACATTTAAATGTTTTCCTCATGATTTATTTAAGACTTTAATTTTGTGATTTTGAGAAACTGTGGAATGATACTTTTGGTTAATTGCAAAATGTACATCCAAACGGAATATTTCATCATGATTATTAAAAGTAGAGGCAACGCATTTTTTTATTTATAAGTTTAATTATCAATGTCCCATCAAAGTCCTGTTTTTCTTGCTGTATTCTACCTTCTAACCACATTTGCAGGAAGTGATCTTTAAACGTCCTCCAAAGCCCTTACCTCGGACTAGAGGCCCAAGATCACCAATGCACAGTAAACCAGAGGTAAGGTTACTGCAAATAGCAGAAGTGGTTTTAACAGTTTCACTTCAGCCTGCTTTTTAATTGGCTGCGTTGCGTGTCTTTTGTTCTGTTTGTCTGTGTCGTTGCCTTGAATGTATTAAGGCTGTCCCTGACCTAACCTCCTCAAAAACATCTCCCACTCATCCCCCAAAACCAGTTCTTCACATGGTAGGTATGCATTACTTGTTAGCAATTTGAAAATGTGTATAATTTGTTGGGCCAACTGTCATGCATAACAGTACACTGAATCATATTACAATGAATCGTAGTCTGAAATACAATGGATCATAGTCTTAAATACAGTTCTTGGGTACTTTCCTATTTTTTGTTAACAGGACAGTAAGCCTGTAAAAGAGAACTTTGAGGTATTTGAGGACATTCTGCTCACTGGGCAGGTTGGTAATGACGATGTACACTTTAAAACACCAGGTGCTTGTCTACACATCTTACCTGAGCTAGTTTATGGTCAAAAACTGAATGGCAATTTTAATCCCTTTGCAGGAAAAGTGTGTTGAAAACTGGCCTGAACACAGTCCTCAGCTTGATCCAGACTTCAAACCAGTAAGAACCCTTTCTCCTTCCTAATTGGTACATTTAGTGGCCAATAGCCATTGTATTTAGTGTTTTATGTCTGAGTATTTCCTTGTCCCCCTACAGGCTGGTAAATTAAAACTACGACGGGAATCTATGAAGGTACATTATTCTGTCCCTTGAGTGAGCAGTTATGACTTGATTTTATTTATTTTTTTGTGCTGAAAAATCTATCAATCTATCACCAGAAAAATAAATGAATGCTACCCATTCAGAATATATATATTTTTTCTGCTGATTGTTGACATATTTTCATTGTCATCAATCTGTTTTTGTGTGGTTTGTTTAGATAAGAACAAACTCTGGAGGAAGCGGTGGTAGTGGAGAGGACTGGGATGGCTCGATGAATTCTGTGAAGGTACACTTATATATTTGTTTGAGAGCTCTGAGGATTTATGCCCTGGAAATAATTGACAAGGCCTAGTATTACTTGGTATTGGGTGGCATTGATGTAGATATGCCAAAATGAAATGACATTTCTGGGCCGAGAACAGGAATGGGCAGCGGGCTACCGAAAACATGGTAGAGCTAGATAAAACCATACAAACCGTTGTAGCAACGCTATAGGTTAAAGGCTGTCCAATAGTTTCAACATAAACCAGAGGTCTACGACCAATTCACAAAGTTAAATTTGGGTCTGGTGGCACCAGACTAGCGGATCGTAATGTCTAGGCAAAATGGCTCTTTTGGAAAACATTCCAGCACATCATGATATTTATATCTTCATATATGTATGTTTTATGACAGAAAAAAGGGAGGAGAAAGTTCTTGATGCCGGTGCTTCGGCGGAGAGTATCCAAGGTAAATTAAAGGAGACATTAGATAAAATATGTATTGTCATGTGCACAGTTTTCAAACAATACAACGAAATGTGTACTTTGCACATCTCCTTTACTCAAAAAAAATTGGTAATTAAACATGAATAATTGAAATGAAATTATGCCTTTTTCTTTACATGTTGACACAGTTCTTTGAGGCCTTAATGCATTCTATGTGTTATTGTTATCTGAAAATACCTCATGGATTATTTATAAGAGCTAATACAAAAGTGTATGTATGTGTACATGCATACATGAATGAAATTGCTTTGATTTGGTGACCTTCGTTTCTGTTCAAATGAGCCACTACTCACCCTAAGGATGTATTGGCTCACTCCACCCCCTCTTCTAACTAATCTGCTGCTTCACCACGGCTAATGGCAACTGTTGAACTGTGTCGGGAGTCGGACTTTAGATTTATTATAATAACAGTTGGAACATTTTCAACCAGAATCCTTTTTTACAGTGTTTTTAAGGCATGATGGTGCACCTTCATTCTGCCTAGCCACTCCACACGGAAAGTGGACAGTACAGGAATCAAATTGGTGGAAAATGTAAATGTTCACCACATTCACGGCTACGATGAGCCAAAAGAAATTACAGCTTTACCTTTTTTCTGTACTTTACTCTTGCCATGAAGGGTTACATTTATCCAGGGCTGGCTGCAGGAGTTTCAATTAAAAAAAATAAAGTTCTGGCCTATTTATAGATTGCTCAATTTTCGCTGTGCCTTTGAGACTAAAGGAGTTTTAAGTATTTAGTCTTCATGTTCAATTAATTACTAGCTCTTTATTATAGCACGTTACGCATCTATTTATCATTCTGGAAGTGAATCATAATATGCGCGATCCCATCAAGGGGACCCAATCATGGCACAACATTGCTTCCAGCTCTCAGCAAAACATTGTCGGCGGTTCGTGTAAAACATTGCATTGGAGTTGAGAGTGGAGCAGTGAAATAAACAGATGCTGTAGAAGCGGCGACAGCAAACTCTTGCGGCGGTATGATAGAGCTAACCTGACATGCCAGAGGAATTGTTGTCACAAGTAACAGCGAAATTAAACTGAAGCTCGCGAGATCATGGTGGTCTCGCGAGGCTGATGGAGCAGGATTTAGGTCACGTCTTCGGTTTCAGATCAAACTAGGCCTGTTGTTTATAGCGGCAATACTTACAACGTCCTCATTTCGGATTTAACCCTGTAGGCTACAACTACATTTAAAGTTACTATGAAAGTGTGCCACGCTAACGTAAGATAACGTATTTATACTTTGGAGAATGTAGTTGATGCGCCTATTTACCATTTAGTTCATACACAGCATAGACACTAGCAGGGTAAGGGGGCGCTCAAGAAACCTGAGGGAGGCACAGTTCAATAATGCTTATGTTAGGCTGTAGGCTAAAGCAGAACTCCTAAAACATGTTGTTTGTAAAGAGTCAGTCAGGCAATTTTTTCCCTAGGCAACATTAAATAAATAAAAACTATTATTACAAAGCGTATAGTACTGACAAAAGTACCGGTACTGAATTTGAGGCACCGGTATCGATTCAAATGTGAACGGTACTTAACCCTAGTTCATATCTCTGGAGAATTGGGCCAGTGTTTGTTCGCTTCAACACCAGTGGGGCTGCATGCTGTTGCTGTTTGTGCCAGCCAGTCGCACAGAGCTGGCCCAGGTCTACGTAAAATGACAAGCCCGGCATAGTGAAACACAGCCACGTGTAACTACGTTCAAAAGCGAGCTGTATATATTCGCACGAGCACTAAAATAATTATAATAGTTCTACATGTGATAACCACGAACAGCCTACATTTATTTGTGAATGTGTCTGTGTGCGCGTGGATGTGTACGTGTGAGGCCATGTGTGCTTGTGTGCGTATGTGGCTGTGTGTGTGTGTGTGTGTGTGTGTACAGTGTATATATATATTTGTGTATGTGTGCGTGCATAAGCCTGTCACAAAATGTAGTCGTTAATGAGGGTGGGATGCCACAACCACGCTGTACCGACCCCAGCACATTTTATGACCAATTAATGCAAAACACGTAATCCCAAGGGGTTCACATACTTTTTCTTGCAACTGTACTTGCCTGACTGCATTGTGCCAAGTGTAAATGGGGGGATTATGGTGTTGGGGTTGGTCTTGGCCTATTAGTTCCAGGGAAGGCACTGTTATTGCTTCAACATACTAAGACATTTTGGACAATTTCTTGCTTCCAACTTTGTGGAAACAGTTTTGGGATGACCCCTACCTGTTCCAACCTGCAGGACTGCATTGAAGTGTCAAGAAGCTTTTGACATTTGTCACTCTTTTTCAGGAAAAACTTGAATCGTCAGATAAATATGGCGACGTTATGATTCCTAAGAGGTCAGAGGTGAGTGTTGCCTGCTGCAATACTGCATTCCATCGGGAGTCTGCATCTGTTCTGAAAACCACGAACTCCTGCAGCAAAGTATTTTTCTCATTTCTATACACAGGAGCTATTGGCTACCTGACTGATAGCTAAATGTCTGTTCATTAATTATATTATGTTGATTGTGAGGTTAGAGTTGATGTTTTATGTAAAAACATCTGCAAACTATGAATTTATTTAATTTTCGCTACAGCATAATGCTGTGATATCATTTTTATTCATTACTGAAAACTATTCAGGTAGGTAGGGCAGGTATTTATGAAAATTACTGGCTGCCCTTAGCTCTTTTCAGAGTAGGGTGTCAGATTCTGACTGAGTGGAATGCTGAATAACATGTCAGTTTAAATTGAAAACGAGTTTCGATTTTGAAGCAACTTGTATACAATATAGTTAATTTAGTGTTTCCCCTCAGGATGGCTTTCCAGAAAAACAAATTTCCCCTGGAGCAGATGTCGAATGGGAGGAGCGGAATACAATTGACCACAAAAAAGTTTGTCTAATTTCTGTCTTTATGTGAAATAAAACACTTGTAGAATTATACAGATATGTATTGTGTCAGAGGGGCTCTGTGACTCTTACAGGGTCGTTTTAGAGTTACTGCAGGGGGTCCGCAAAGTTATTTCATAACAAACTTTTATACCAAAAGTAAATGTCCCAAAATCCACATTAACAGGGCTACTATGATGAAGTATAAATGTATGAATCTTAAAATGATTTGACTGGATTAGAATTGTATGCAGTAGCCTACACTATTAAAAAGTACTTTTATACGGGCCGCCCTACACACTTATTGGCCCGCTTTTAATAGGCAACAATTGTATACGATTAGTGATGGGGAGCGTAGAGAGCTGTTGTGTTTCTATAATTCAAGAAGTCCTTGGCTTGAAAACAATTACAGACCTCTGCTTTAAAATGTATGGTGTACCTATGCATTGTATAGCATATGTATGTTTTCCAATACTTGTATATTTATTTCATGACAGAGAAAGGGGATAAAGTTTACAGTGCCAACACTTCCCCGGAGAGCAGCCAAGGTAAATGAAATGTCGGGGACATTGTTTTTCCTGTTATGTAGATTGTCTACATATATTATAACCAGTGGGTTTATATGTATGTATTTTGACATTTGTCTGTTTTTCAGGGAAACTGTGAACAATTGGATGCAGATGGAAGAGTTACTCTTCCTAGGAGGTCAAAGGTGAATTTTTTTGGGTTTTGCATGAGGTGTCTTGCAATTGTGTGTAACTGTTTGTGTGGAACTGGTTGCAGGAATAAATTCCCCTAGGGGACAATAAAGTGAACTTGAACTTAAATAGTGTATTGTATGCTGACATGTTACCAGGGTTGGGTGTTTTAAAAGAGGGACTAAACGTAATTTCTTTTATTTACAGGATGGTATTTCACAACTTTTCTCAGGAGAAGATGATGAGCATAATTTAACAGGCAGCAAAATGGTTTGTTAAGTTTGTAAAACTTGAACAAAGTAAAGCACTTTCATTGAAGCCTCTTTTGACAACTTGACTAAATTGTAGTACAGTAGAAACAGCTTAGGTTTAGTAACATCATTGCTAGAAATTGACAGAGAAACAATAATTTCATTTATTATATACAGCATTACACTTTACAGCCTACAACCCCAATTCTGAAACATTTGGGGTGGGGGGGTTAATTCTACACAAACGGTTATTTTCAAAGCCCACACATTTAATAAGTGATACTGTAGCATTTAGTAAGTAATATACATGTGATGTTATACAGTGAATGCAAACTGTCCCACCTTTGTGTATTGCACAGGGTACCTACTGGGCATGTATTTTTTTGAAATGTCATGACATTTTAAAATGTATTCTAGATGGAAAGTTTTTTTTTATTTTTTTTATGGAATTTTATTTATATCTTGTTGAAATTACAAAACATTTTAACTCCTAGTCTGACATGTTTGTGTGAAATATCAGTTTCATGTTCTGTTAGTTTATCGATGCCATGCTGTCCCTTTTACAGACTATGGTCAGGTGGTCTGTTTCTGTTCAATATAGGTCATGGAAATTCACATTTTCAGTAAGGGAATTTGACATTTGACTCAGTGGGATACAGCACTCTGAACAGCCAGCTTCTTTAGCAATTATCTTTTTTGTTTTCCATCCTTGTGGAGGTTGTTGACTGTCAAGACAGCAGTCGAGACCAGGAAACAATTACAGGTGTTTGGAATTACAGAGTTTGGAATTACAGAGTGTGACATCTTAAGTCTGCAACATTAGTGTACAATATTGCACCATTTTACAATATTCAAATTTTTTGAGATGTTGACTTTGGGTTTTCATGAGCTGTAATCAAGATTAAGAGAGGATTGAACTATTTCACTTTGACTGTAATATATTCACGATATGAGTTTCACTTTGGCAATTTAATTATTGAAACTAATTTACTTTTCCACAATATACTAATTGATTGAAATGCAACTGTGTATATGTATCATAACTTATTTAAATATGTAATATGCACTGTACATGTCGGTCTAAAATAATAAAATGTCCCCCATTTTCCAGAAGAAACAACACACAAACAAAGTGCTACGAGCAGAATCCATTGCTTCATATTTCCAGGATAACGCTGAAGGCAAAGAATACACAAATGGACATGTCCCTCAGGCCATTAAGGTAGGCCAACAACAGCATGGAATTGGTGCGATATCGTCTTCCTTTCTCATAGTAGTCTAGCTGTCCGTCAATAAGTGAAACTGCCCCTCCAAAATGTGTGGTGAAACACGATATTGCACTCCTACTGAAGTCAGACGGAGAGGAGGCCAAGCTGAGTTTGTCCCTTGGTGAAGGAAAAAAAAAAAAAAGTAAGATAAGCTAGCTTCAGGTCAACTGCCAAAGTGTGATTAGTCAAGAATATCCAGAGGAGGTCAAGGCAGCGGCGCTGTTCTTCCCCTGGTAGACAGTGAGCAGGCCTAATGGGCACGTGAAGATATTCACAAGTTGGATTAGTTTTGTATGAAAACCTGCTTTTGGTTCTTTTTAATTTATGGACTAAAAGAATATAAATAAAGGAGGAATGGGCAGTTTTGGGGACACATTCAGACTTAATGGTTGCTTCAAAGGTAGTTTTGTTTTTGTCATGTTAACTATTCAGTCTAGCAATTGAATAGTGGATAATCTAACTGTTCTAATGTGTAGCATGTGCTACACACGCGATGGCAATCAACATCAGTAGGTCTGTCTAATCACTTTAGAACCGATTGAGTTTGTGAATGAGTTGTTGTGCGCTAATTATCACATACCTACTGTGTGCCTACTGACCATCCATTAAGCAGCATGTCAGTGGCATCATGTCATGAGGGAGCATATTGGGCGAATGGGTTGTGAGCAGTGTCAGGCATGTGCAAGTCCCGAGCACGCGCTCATCCC
>JAODOY010084454.1:0-14292 GCA_025399855.1 Forbesichthys papilliferus
ACACACACACACACGCGCACACACACACACACACACACACACACACACACACGCACGCACACACACACGTGCACACACACGCATTATCACTGCTGGGGGATCCAATCTGATCAGTAGACATTCATACAGTAAGGTCTACAAACTGTTGCTGTCTCTCATAGGCCGCATACAGTTTACAAGCCATACTCCACAAGAACTCAGTAATAGTGGTGAGTGTGTTAGCTAAAATGTATACTAAAGTGCAGACTGTACTGCTTGACTATTTTGCTGCTGTTTATGGCTAATTAAGGGGAACAAACTAGAAATATATAATAAACTAAAATCTGTTAGCACTTTTCATACAGATTTGCAAGTCAAAGTGTTTTACAGAGAGGGAATACAGAAAATACAGAAAATAAGGAATATAAAATGGTTAAAGCAATCAATTAAAACAAATATAAGACAGATTAAAACAAATACATAAGGTAAAATACATAAGATATCATAGTTAAAACTACAGCCTCCCTATTTGCATTTCTGTTGACCTATTCTGATGTACATGTATGGGGACATTACAGTAAGTGGTGCCCAGGTACTGTATTATGGCCATTACAAGCTCCAGAGTTTGGAGTGCTAGAAGGGGCAGACAATGACCTACATAGGACTGTCTGAGCAGTTTATTTTTGAAATCTCTAAGCTCGGATAAACTGTACAGTTAAAGACCGTACTGCTGCTGTCCTTAACCAGGGATGTGGTGACCAGTACGTGAACCCTTTCCTCAATGAAGCCCTGAAACTGCCGTTTGGCAAGTTCACCTTCTTCTTCTCTATCCCTTGTGGTAGGTTTTCATAGCTCTGGTTTTCCAGAGCTATATATAGCATATCCTCTACAGTGCACAGAACCCTCACCTACCACACACTCCCGTTGTCATCACACACTGCCCCCACATGGACCGCACACCTTCAACTTCACCACGCACACGCACGCACGCACGCACGCACGCACGCACGCACGCACGTGCTCAGGCGGTGCGCTGCTCGCAGTATTCTTATCTGCAGAGCGCCAGACAGGCACTATGTGTCCTCTGAACATCCTGATCTCATCTCCCAGCAGGGTGATTGACAGCTCCGACAGCTGGGCTCCATCCACTTCTCAGACAACTGGACACACACACACACACACACACGCACACACACGCACACACACACACACACACACACACACATGCATGCATGCATGCAGACAAACCAGAGCAAGAGAGAAGAATGGGGAGGGGAGTTTTAGGGGGAGGGGTATTGGCGGGGGAATTGTGGAATAGGGTGTGTGTGTGGAAAGAAAGGGAGGGGGGCTAGGAAGTGATAGGGGAGAGAGGTTGTCAGATATACATGAACACACGCACACACACATAAGAAGAAGAGAAAAACACACCGGTAACATACCAGTAAAGGGAGTCCATACCAGTTTGCTGTACGGTATATGAAAGAAATAATAGTCCCAGCAACACGTGCTATGACAGCTACACGCACGCACGCACACACACACACACACACGCACGCACTTACTTTACAGTACACACACATTGGTCCCCTACACACTTTGAAGAGCAATGAAAGGGTAATTATTGGTACGTGTGCTGGAGGAGTCTGACACACAGAGCTGGGTGCCTATGGGGACGCCCCAGGTATACCAAGGCAGGTGGTGGTATTTATCACACACACGCGCACACACACACACGCACACACACACATGCACACACACGCGCACGCGCAGCATTAATCAGCAGAAGACGCAGCCAGCCAGCCAGCCAGCCCGGTCCTCAGCAGATATTCATGTCAGCCAGTAATCACGGCAGCGCGGCCTTGTTTTCCCTGGTCGCTCAGGCTTGTCACAAACACTCACGGTAACACGCATCACTCATTTCCCTGACACCCGGCGGCGTATGTGCGCATTTTTTTGTGTGTGTGTGCGTGTGTGTGTGTGTGTGTGTGTGTGTGTGCATGCGCGCAGATGAGGTCATATAAACTATATATATATATATAACGTGACCTATCTTCATCTCTGCCTCAGGATTGACAGCCAGCCCATCATTAACCTCTCTGCAAGACTCCTAGTGGAGTATGCTACCTACAGCAGCCATTTTCTCTCTGTCCACAAGCAGAGGCCTATATACTGCACTATATATATATATATATATACCTGAGTGAGTGCATGCATACTGTATGTGTGTGTGTGCATATACTGTATATACTGTATATATGTAAACAGTATGACGCTGGACATTGAGGACAGGTCACTTGTCACACTTAACACTGGAGCCTATTACTGTATTTGAAGCGCTCGTCTCTCGGGGTGGGGGGTAAAGTTGTGGGAAGGGGGAGGGTGAGAAGTACTCCTGGAAGCCCCAAGACATCGGGACCCGACAAAATAGCAGGTGGGTGAGCTTTGCACCGGAACAGGCATTTTGTGCACTAGCGACATTGATTTGGAGCCAGGTTGTGATAGAGCACAGCAGGAGGGTCTAATCCAAAACGACGTAGCTCTTCAGATGCTGAGCTCAACAACACTGCTGTGATTAGGCAAGATCCCACATAGATAGATGTTTTCAGAAGTGATCTGTTCCTGCTGGTCTATCATTGAAAAGATAGCCAGCTACACTCGCTTCCTTTGATAACTCCTTAAATACTTGCTGTGCCGATGAACTCGGGAGTGTTTTATGCCCAGGAAATCACCATAATTGAAATATATTCCACATCAAGGTCTGGATAACGTTTTGGCTGTTCAATAACTACCTTAAAGAGCATCTTTCTGAACTTGAATTCTTTTTTTGCTATGCGGCAGTTTTGTTTGTATTTCCCAAGTCATTTCCCAAGAAAATAGCTTTGCTCTAAAGCAATTTTTTCCCACCAAATGAAATTTAAGGACAAAGACAACGTGTGTGTCAAAACTGATCTGCGTCCGCACAAGCGTGCTATGAGCTGAGGTATAGCCGAGGGCCATCGCACTTCATTTCCTCCCTGCTACTGTGAAGCTGTTATGTTTTCGCTGCTGAATCGACGTTGCAGCAGCATGAGATAACATGGTACGGTGTCAAGATTATGTCCTCAAGTGTAATTTTACAGAGTCTGGCTGTCTCTCTCTCCAAGTGTGTATGTGTATGTGTGTGTGTGTGTGTGTGTGTGTGTGTGTGTGTGTGTGTGTGTGTGTGTGTGTGTGTTTTTGCTGCCCACTTAGCAACAGAGGCAGCTGCAGCTGTCTATGATTGGGAGCGAGAGAACGAGATAACGATGCACAGTCACACGCACACGCACACGCACACGCACACACACACACACATACATGCACACACGCATGCACAAAAAAGTTATGTTTACAGTTGATTGGAAAAGAAGAGGGAGAAAGGTTTGTTGTACCATGTTGAACTGGAATACAGACCAACAGGACCTCATATACTGTAGGTGTTAAAACTAAACGAACCTAAATGAAATACAATCATTACTTGCCATATTTATGCCCAGTTTTTTCTAACGTTCATCAGGAATAACACTGGATTACATACATTTTACTTAAAAATGTAAATGTTGATGCTCATTACCAGATTAGAAAGATAACTCAAATATGATTGTTATTATATTATTATTATTATTATTATTATTATTATTATTATTATTATTATGTTTTAACATAATAACCAAAAGATGTAGCACACACAGAGAGATGACTACGCTTATTGGTCCTGCCTGCATGGTCTGCTGGCTCAGGTATGGGAAAGCTTACAGTCAGCCACAGTAGCTCAGAGTGGCGCTGTGCATGCACGCATGTCTGTTCTGGAGAGGTAGAGAGAGAGAGAGGGAGGGAGGGAGGGAGGGAGGGAGGGAGGACGCAGGCAGTCGTGCCACGTTCAACCTGGTTGCTGCACACGCATACACTTGTTCACGCATACTGTAGGAGAGAATTTCTCTCCTGTTGCTCCTGTTAATGTGTGATCAAGCTACAGCGCGTGTGTGCGGTGAGCATTCAGCGCACACATTATAAAGCAGAGCGTTTGCCCAGCACCGAACTTATTGTCAGCGTGGTTTAGTGACACATGGCAGCCAGCCTACTTGACAACAGTTTATCTCTGTGTGTGTGTGTGTGTGTGTGTGTGTGTAAGCGTGTGTTGCATGCCTGTTTGTGTTTGCCTCTGAGTGTGTCCTAAATGCCAGATCCTCAGACTTAATAGGCCCCCATTAAGAAATTATCTCTGGTGCTTTTGTGCCTTTCCACAGCAAAACCTAACTACCAATTAAGTGGTTGTGTGCCTAGATGGGCCATTTGCTTGCCTGTTGGTAATTATGGGTTTGCACAGTGATTCTCACTCCCTGGGTCGGCCCTTCTCCTTTTGATTAGGCTTCTCCGGAGTATTACAATCCACAAACTCTGTCACTCTGGTTGAAATTAGCTGTCACTCTCACCCACATGCATTGTTCGTAATGCCTCTGGAGAACAGGGAGCCACAGTAGCTCCAGTGAGATATAAAATGGATTAAACAAGCATTATTATCCAAAGCAGATTTGTGGAATGGTCATCTGGTGTGCGCACTTTAAATGGCTGCAGTTAAAACGTTGATAATGTTACACAAACGAACCCTTGTGCAGTCCTGTATGCAACCAACGTAATGGACACAGTTCATTTGAACTGTCTCAAGAGAGGGAGAAAAATGTCTAGCTGGTGTATAAACATCCCCAGTGCTGTATTTTCTACACCTTCTTAAAGAAGCATGAATGCATGCTTGTTTCCATGTTTCCAAGACATCATGTGACAATAAAATAGCTACTGCATCAGCTTATATGAACATGGACATCTGCATTGCAGGTCAGTAACTGAATACATGCCCAGTACTGTTCAATGCTATCTCGCTGTGTTTTGTGTTGCTTGTACATTGTATACTGTGGTGTTATGTATAGCTACTGGGCAACTATCTGGAGGTTTTCATATAAGAGCCTTTTTACCAGCACAAATAACATACCTTTTAACGAGTTTAATCTTAACCTTTTGCTAGCTTTATGGGCATCACCCAATGTTTTGAAAATGTGCTTCATACCCCTTACAAATAAGTATACGCTACCTCTGTTGGTGAATAGAGACCAACTACAGTAGAAAACATTGAATTAATGTACATTATGTTAATTTTCTAGCTGTTTGGTTTAGTTGACTCAAAACTATTCCACTTCAGTCCCCAATAAACACACACAACATTTGGTAAATATCCAAATGCTAAAAGACATAGGCTCATCTTAAAATGGTCCATCAAAAAAGTTACTGGTCCCACCTGAAATACTACGTTATGTCACATATCAAATCTGCTTTTGCACTTCTTTTCACATCCAGTGTAAAACATCATTCTTGAGATGAAAAATATAAATTTATCTGATTACATTTCTCAAATGTAATATGTCTAAACTCTGGTACAGAGCTGTTGTTTTTTTCTGTGTACCTGTGATGTCATCAATGTACATATGTAATATTTGGCCATATGCTGTAGCCAACACACTGTAATGTGTTCATTATTATAATACTCCCTTGTTCCAACTTTGTTTTTAGAGAGAGGGTTTGAAAAAAAAAAGTATTTCAGTGCTATATAGATGCTGAAAACAACTTTGAAAACAATGTTGTTGTTTTGAGGTATTGGGGTTTCTAAGACCCCAAAGTCAACAGTAAGTCAACAAAACATAAAGGTTAAAATCAGCATCTGCCTGTAGTTACCTTTCCAATTTACAGTAGCATCATCTGACGGCTATCAGCCAGTCATCTACAAAGGCCCTCCCCTTTCTGTGCGCTTTATCTCTGTGCTTTGTCTTCAAGTACTGTCAAGGTCAATAATTGTAATTCAGGCTTTTCATGCTCATTTGCAATGTGGACACCTTTCATGTGAGGACACAGAGTTGTTTTGAAGCCTGGGAGAGGCGGAGGAAGGACGATTGATTAGGGAGATACTTCCACTGATTAGAGCCATCACTCAGTGTCACAATTATCAGTGTCATCAGCTCGTCTGCAAGAGATTTTTCTCGCGTCCAGGGGCAGACCAGCACACTGCGTGAGTGCGTGCATTTGTGCACGTGCGTGAGTATTCATGTGTGCGTGTACGCGTACACTTGTGTGCATGCGTGCGCGTGTCTTCCTTTGCTATCTCAGACTCTCCCAATTACTCTACCTGATTGGATATATGCAAATTGTAACAAAATTAAAAGCCACCTGCAATGGGACCCCTCGCGGGACAGCTTTGTGCACGCACATACAACAACGCAGACTCCCGTGCACGCGCACGTTACGCACATGCTTGCCTTACACACACACACACACACACACTGCAGTTTCCGCAGATATAACCTTCATCTGTCCCAGATGGCAATGCAACACTTGTCATTCTCAGTGTGGAATGATCTGTGCTTAGTTGATTACATAAATGCATACATGCAATCACAAATACATACAGCATGACACGATGTATAACTATGAGGAGGTGTAGTCAGTCATTCTGGGAAAAAAAGGGGTTGACAAACATAAGCACCTCTCCCTGCCATAGGGTGCTCCTTCAGAAGCCTTGCCAACGCATTGCCAAGGCTAGTATTATGTATTAATGTATGGTGCGGCCCCCTTTGTTTTTGTGCGCAGTTTAGAGCAAAGGCTGCGTAGAAACACCAGATTATTGTTTCAGCATGCAGAGAATACACAGCTAGTGTGGATATTCACTGGGAATGATTGCTGACTTTAAAGAGGAAACTTCCATCATTTACACCGTATCCACTACTTTCTTTGTTATTCCCCCCTTCCCATGCACTTTAGCTCTCTCTCTCTCTCTCTCTCTCTCTCTCTCTCTCTCTCTCTCTCAAGCCCCGTGTGGGTCTCTAATCTGAAATATCTATGCGTCGGCCCTTTCTGCTCAGTGGTCAGTGGGTCCGGCTGCGAGGCAAAGGGACGGTGTCCCGTTGCGACCAGCAGGCATTTCTCCACCCTGTCCTCATCTGTCTTTCCCTTCAGCCTCTACCCATCTCCTCTCTTCTCCTCTCCTCTCCTCTTCTGTAGGATTGGTGGAGGTGAAATCTCTCTCCTCTCCAGCTTCTCTCCTCCGTAGGTTACACCCTAACCTCCCTGTCCCAACCTCCGGAGGATTGGTGGAGGTGTAATCTCTCTTCTCTCCAGCGTAGGTAACCCTGGTAAATCCTGCTAAGCTCCACCTCCCCCCGCAGCTCCTCTAGATTGAAGGCCACCACCAAAGGTCACTGGGCTGATCCCTCTGTATTCTCTCTGGGTATGATTGGTGCAGAACGGTGGCTGTAGGGCAGGAGCAGGGCCGACATGGCACACATGGCAGACAGGCCCGCAGGATCTCAGGACTCCTCTTTGCATGTAAACCCCCAAAAGAGATTGTTCATTGCTGGAGACATCCTCTTGATGTAGTTACAATTGATTTAAATAGTCAAAGTTATTAGTATGTTAAAAATAGTCACATTTTATAATAGCGATACAATAACTAAGGATTTTGTCGTCTCCAGTATACCAGCATCTATCAAGTGCATACTTTAGCGTGACAGCTTCTATAACACACACAGTTCATTATTTCAGCATACAGTAACATTTTTCTCTAGCATCACTAATGGCGTGTTTGTTAGTCACTCAGTTTATATTGCATTTTATTTACCTTTAATTCATTTACTAATTATTACTGTCCTTCCCTCCTTTTAAACCCTTTATTAACAACTTATTTAAATAAAACAGATGCTTGCTGATTGTTTTTGGTTCTTACAATGCCAAACATCTAAATCCAATCCATACACAAATACTGTACAGATAATACCCCTTGCACTAGTAGCTGCAGTACCTGGTCATTCTTGTAACAGTATAATGATCTATAGCGGTCTGAATGTGTGTAAAATGGCAGCCTTTATGGCTGATGCTGCCTTTATGCCCCCATACACTGCTGTGATCAAGGACATGTGATGAGAACAAGTACAGTATTAGGACATAAAGCATGCATTATGTCTTGGCTCCTATGGAAGTGGATGAGCATTAGTGTCCCGCACAAATATTCTAGCCGTTAGCATACAATTTTGTTCTCCTGTAGTTCTGCTTACTGCTGAACGACTGTGAGACATGTTGCATTATTTACATACGTAATCATGTAGTCGTTCTTCTTATGGCTGTTTTTACGTCACTGAAGTGACAATGTCACAGATAATGTCTGGACAAATATCTGGCCCATCCTTTCCCCTCGCTCTCTAATTTCACTCTGTAATGAAAATTCCTCTGCCCATCAGTGACTGGAAATTATAGTGGAAATATTAATAAGGGGCACTTTTTAACCAAATTACATTCTATCACAGATGAGATTAAATTAGCAACCTCCAAGGTGTGTAGGAACAAAGCTATGAAGCTAATGAAATTGGATGACAGGACCCGTCAATCAATGGACAATGGAGGTCATTTGCTGGTTGACCTTGGCCCGCCCCCTGTTATCAAACCCGCACACATAGAGAAACATCACATAATTCATCAGGGAGCACTACGTCATACTGTATGTGGCTGCAAGATTCAGCTGTGTGTGTGTGTGTGTGTGTGTGTGTGTGTGTGTGTGTGTGTTTCTGGTGGAAAAGGGGGTGTTAACATGAACGCTATGATCATTAAAACTAACCCACAAAAATGCTACTGCTAATGTTACTGAGTTCGTTTAATTTAATAACTAATAAACAGTGTAACAAAAGAATTAAAGTGAGAATTAGAAAAGGTAAATTAAAGAATCAGGATAATTAATTTAAATGATATAGTTTAGTAAATAGTAAACAATACATCTTTGGCGATGAAAATGTAAATTAACCTCTTGAAAGAAAGGCCAATTTGACACTAGTGTCAGCTCATTATTTCATACACTACCAAAGAGACAATATGGTTCAATGTTTTTTTTTTGTCTCCAGGAAACGGCTATTCTCACTGATACTTTATATCACAAATAACCTGCTGGCATTGGCATGAAGTTAGAAAGAAATTAATCACCAACATTCCTTAAACTTCACATTCCAGAAAATAGTTTGAATATACAAATAATTTGTAAACCAGATGTCTTTTTGTAAATTAAAAGGAAAGACCGGCAATGACAAATGCACCCATGGTGAAACACGCTACAGTCGCACAAGGTTAATAGCTACTATGGAGATGTGCATTGTATGTGTTATGCCAATTGATTTATATATCAGACAAATATAAGTCCAGGTGTTCTTATATGGGGTTATGCCAAGTTATAAGGCATGCAGTATACACAGATAAGCACAGCCAATACGGCTTGTGGATCCAGTGTCAGGCAGACACACACACACACACACACACACACACAGCATATAGATAAAGGTTTATGTGTAGACATGCTAGGATATAGTTGTATATTTGTGTCAGATAGCTGAGGGTGAGAAATCAGGATTAGACTGACTACACCATTCAGAATGGCTCTTTGTTCTTAAATTACTTTTCATTCAGGGGTTTATCTGTGGCTTAACCTGTCACTAGGCCATCTCTCTCATTCTCTCTCTCTCTCTCTCTCTCTCTCTCTCTCTCTCTCTCATTCTCTTTCTCATACTCTCTCTCTCATTCTCTCTCTCATTCTCATTCTCTCTCTCTCTCTCTCTCATTCTCTTTCTCATACTCTCTCTTTCATTCTCTCTCTCTCTCTCTCTCTCTCTCTTTCTCTCTCTCTCTCTCTCTCTCTCTCTCTCTCTCTCACCACTATTTACTATGGGCCTGTGTTTTTTCCTGTTTTCTTCTAAGCATGCACACACTAAAAGCTCCTGCACTCACATAGCCATGCACATGTGTGGAAATATATTTGTGTGTCTGTGCACGAGTACACATACTGTACACACACACACACACATGCACACACACACACACACACACACACAGACATTTACTTCTTTGTCTCCCCAGGTGTGTGCAGGTCCAGGTGTATGTCTTCACAGGAGCTCATCACTGCTCTAATGAGAATGATCACCGCTCATCTGTCTTCATCCACATCCAGCAGAGAACACCTGCTACTGTGCGTGCATGCGTGTGTGTGCGTGTGCAAGTGCGTGGTCACTCGCATAATGTGTGTGTATGTGTGTGTAAAGTAAACCCTCATCTTCATGCACAACGTGTTGGAGTAACTCCAGAATAGGAGAGTTATCGGTTTGGAGATTGGATTGTGGACAACACAATGGTGGGAGTGAGTCGTCAATTCGTCCAAACAAACAGCTTGCCGCCCATTGTGCTGTCCTGCCTCTCATTGACACAGGCTTTACAATCAGCAACCTGAGCTGTGTGGGCAGAAAACAGAAACAGGACAATATGTGATTATTGGCACTAGATTGAGTCGCAGTGGGACAGCAGAGAAGTTTAAGAAACAGTATACTTACACTAGTTACATTTTATAGATATTTAAGAGAAAATATGAAAGATTAATGTATTAATACTCAATCAATATAGGGATTATGGGAAATAATATATAAACCCCCAGAGCTACTGTTGGATGTTGATATTTTAACTCTTTGTTTTCGTTGTTTGATCCGTGCTGAATTTAAGTATTGCATTTGTATTTTCACTTTACTGTTGGCCTTATTAGTTTTTAGTGTATTGTTGAACAGCAAATAATATAACAACATACGGCAATAGTGATATTGATTGGACACCATTACAGAAAGTTCCATACTGAACAATGTAATTATATATTCCTATTGCAGGCTTGACTGCTGTATATTATGTCATCAGTATCATTTATGTTTTCTTTATGCCTTAGCCACAATTTGCCATTGTTGTGCCTACCCTCTCTAGGTGGGTCCTGGCACAAAAAGGTTTGGGAACCCCTGGGGTACATGACAAAAAGCCGTTTTTGGGTCTTACATATTTTTTCATTTCACAAGCAACTTGGTTTTCATCAGAAATGAACCCGACAGTTGGAAGAGATGTAAAAATGAAAGAAAAGATATACTACTACTACACATACTTGTGTTGCTTGTGTCCATCATGTCCAGTATTGATTACATAGACAGAATATTGTAATAGTACGGTACTGTATTATCAAAAGCAATTTAACACCAGGTATTGTCTCGACATTTCTCAAAAGATCAAAACCAAGACATCTCAGTTTGGACAAACTTCCCCATACTGTAGAGTGCTTCTTTAACAGAAAAGGCCTTGCTGGTGAAGTTGTATGTAGACTCTTCTATCCCCAGAAGAATTAGGTGTTGCCCCAAGTGGCTCCACCCAATGAGAAATGCCTTTGCTTCAGTGTACCACTTCCGTCCCATGCCTCTCTTCTCCACTCAGACAGGCTTGGCGAGGAACTTGCCGTCCCCCGTGTCTCCGAGGTGTCAACAGGTCACGCTGTTATGCTCTCTCTCATTCTGAGCATCTCTCTGAAGCCCATCTCAAAGGGCTTAGGCTCTGATCCCTCTGTAATGCGACATACTTTGACTTTGAGAGCTTCTTGACTTTGTCCCGAGTTCAGCGCATATATGCGTGTGTGTATGCGTGTGTGTGTGTGTGTGTGTGTGTGTGTGTGTGTGTGTGTGTCTGTGCGCGCGTGTGTGTGTGTGTGTGTGTGTGTGTGTGGATGTTTGTGTGTCTAACTCTAGAGAGAGAGAGAGAGAGAGACAGAGACTGAGACAGAGAGACAGAGAGATTCATGGGTATTGTAATGATCACATCTTGTTTTCATTCTATTTCAATGAAGCAGCCCGATGGGACCTCTTCAACTTTTGCATTTTCAGGCTTATAGTAGTGGAGA
This sequence comes from Forbesichthys papilliferus, assembly GCA_025399855.1. NCBI lineage: Eukaryota > Metazoa > Chordata > Actinopteri > Percopsiformes > Amblyopsidae > Forbesichthys > Forbesichthys papilliferus. The sequence continues at coordinate 11,768 of JAODOY010084454.1, forward strand.
AGGCATGGCTTGAAAAGATGCTTACTTAAAACTGAGAAAGAGAATGTACAACAACAGAGACTGTATTTACCCCCTAAAGGCTTCGTCAAATGGCTTTTGTCAACGTCTTAAGTAGATTTTATGTAAAACTCCCAATCCATGCTGTTAGTATTGACCAAACGACAAAGTGCTTGTTCATTTTTTTCTCAATCCAATTAGTTTTCTTGTGGATTCTTGACAGCTCGTTTATATCTGTGAGTGAGTAGCCGATGCTGAATGGGTAATTGTGCATTTTGTGTGTGCCCGCTGGTGTGTGGAAAAGCTTGTTACCTGAATTTGAATGGGAATACTAACTGAATTGATTTCGACCCCAGATTAATAGGGGAATGTTGTGATGGGGTATTGACTGCATTCTACAATCACATACAATCAAAGCTGATATGTAATATAAAGAGCTGCAGGCTCTAGACGGTTTTCTGCGTGGTGCATTCAAACAGTGCTATTGTTTATTCTCTGTAACCACGCGTACACTTCTAGAAATGAGAGATAGTATCCCTGGAAATGCATGAAACTGCTGTGTTACTTAACCCTACTGGCATTGCGGTCTACTTCATGTCATTATATAAGCCCTAATGCTGTTCATGCATAATAGATGATGAATAACACGTTTAAAAGAGTAATCCTTCCTAGATCTCCTCCAGGAACTCACTTTTCAAGATATTGATGAATCCATACACTACACCAGGATGCTCTCTGTGTTTTGGCAAGAGGAGAGGTAACATACAGTTGTGGTTTCAATCCAAGCCATCTGACCCTAATGTTGTAAGCTGTACATCTATGCCCACTTCATATTGCACCTGCAATTCCTCATGAATCAGTAATTATTTGTATCATTGTTTTTGTGGTTAAGCAACAGTATTCCGGCAGTATCACATGGGAAAACTAGATGTTTTGCCGTTTTCTAGATCCTAATTGCATGGTCACTGTACTGTACAGTATGTGGACATACCATTACAAACAAATATTTAAATATGATGGATTGGACCACTTTCTACACAATAAAACAAACAAAAAAATAATATTTGAAAGCTGATTTGTATACTAAAAACATATTTTTGATGGAGAAATGTAAAGATTTGATGGGCCAATACGGACTAGATTGAAATAGACTAGTGCATACATTTTAGCATAACGCATACATGTATACCTCTGACACATATGTGTAGTGACTACCACAGGGAACTGACCTGCATTTGAGCTTGTTGTCCTGACTTCACTCTCCAGGGCAAGCGTCTGTTTTCACTATCCCTGCCCAGCACTCTGTTTTCCCAGGGTAAAACCAGCCAGCATGGGCCTCCATGACCTAGGACGTCCCTGCCAGGGCCAGGAATAGGCCATTAAAGGAACAGTTCATAGCCCAAATTAACATATGATAAATCATAGAGAGTTCAAATGGATAGAACATACCCACACTGACAGAGAGAAAACAAGCAAGAGTTGACATTTCACATTGCATTTGTAGTGTGTGTATGCATAAATTGCAGGTTGTATGAAAATGCCCAAGAGCTTTCCAAACATTTTCAGGTACTTAACGTGTGCACAAGCTAAGAAAATGTTATACATATTTTTCCATGTAAATAGTAAACATCACCTTTCCTATCAGACAGGGAATTGCTTTGTGTCATTCCAGTCAAATGTCTGACGATAAAATAAAACGTCTTTTTTTCTCCCTTCTACAGTATATGTGGTTGATATAATTGAGCTAGCATGCTGCACCTGGGAATAATGGCTCCTGCCAACTGGCTTTGATGTAAACAGTAGAGAAGGTACCCTGTAATCCAGGCAAGCAAGTTGTACTTGATATTTGTCTCTTTATCCTATCCTTCTATATTTTTCTCTCCACCAGGTTGCAGGTCGGCTAATAGTGCCCACATTACAACGCGGAAACTGTGATGCAAACTCATACATTCAGAGCTAAATTTATGCTAACCCCCGCCAACTCTTCTTACTGGTCCAGTTTGCTATTGTGAACCAAAACATCAAGACATAATATGTGCATTCATGTCACAAACACACCCTGACAGTCTTGCTGTGAATTGACAGTTATTAAAGGAATAGTGAGCATATGAATACTCATTAATTTCTGCAGTAGTCTCTTCAGTCCAGTAGCACTACGTCACATAAGCATGTCTGTGCTGGACGTCTGATACATACAGTATGTAAGCTCAGGACTCTCTGACTTCTGGGACATAAAGCTGTCGATATCTATTGGCTGATGGCATTGTCACTCAGAAGCATGTATCTGTAAGTTCCACTGCAACACTAGTGCACTGCTTTATTTACTAATGTAACAAAGTGGAAAGTGTATATATATACAGCTACAAATAATCTGAACACCAAAATACTTAATAGGAATAAATATGTTTAAAGAGTGTATAGTTAAAAAAGTTTACATTTCAATGGTAAAATTATATATAAAATTAATACTGTTAAAAATATACTGAAGACGAATTGTTTAAAAATATTCCATTGCAAGAAGTAAATGT